>JAJOOF010002652.1:0-22964 GCA_029582545.1 Solanum lignicaule
GTTGCACTAACACACTCACCCACTTCATTACTTGTAAGGTAAACGATTTCATCCTAACTTTGAAATTGATATTCATTGTCTAAATTATGAAATCATGAAGTTGGAACTTGACCTCGGGTGGTTAATCTCCTATTTAAATGTTAAAATGTAGTTAGAAACACCATTGCGATGATAGTATGTGAGTGTGTTATAGATTAAATTCGCATAAATCGGTTAATGGGTCTAAATTGGAAGTTTTGACTTAGGGTTGTTAAATGGTTGTCTGTAAATGTGAATGAAATTGGCTAATTACAACCCGAGGGATGATGAACTACCAAAATATATGTTGAAATGCATATGAAGGCCTAGTTTGATTGTGTGTTTGTTGACATATGGCATTGAGTGTAAGGTTAAAGCTTGAAACCTAGCACAGAGCTGACCCACGATTCCAACCCACGGATCGTAGGTCACTCTACGGACCATAGGTCGGGGTCAATGGGTCAGTTGCACACAAATTTTGTACAAGTGTAGAACCACTGTGTGGACTACTGTCCGTCGTTTCATCGACAAACCATTTTGCACATCCGTGGTTCCCACAACAGAGACCCAATTTTGGGTACTCTGACCTACGAAGAGGACCCATGGGCCGTCGTTCCATCAATGGACCATAGGTGCCCACCGTGGGTCGAAAGTTCAGCTACTGTCCATAATTTTTTCGAGTTTTTGTTTAGGCTCGATCTTGTTCTAAAATTTTTCCATGAGTCTTTTTAAATTGTTTTGGTACTAACTAAGCCTCCATAGGTACCATGGTCCCCAAGAAAGCTCTAACCTCTGCCTCTAAGGCAGTCTAAATCCGTTGCTCCTTCACGACGTATGATCATTAAGGACGACACTGAAGACACCGAGTACATTCCACCCAACACCAGGATCTTACCCACTGCCCCCCGCACTACTCACAATAGAGCCCAGCAGGTTAGCTCTAATGAGGTCAATGCCCCCAGTCTGAGGGGGGGGGACATACGGATCGGAGCACAGGTGGGCTCAGAGTCACAGTTCGACTCTAGTCTTAGTGGCAGTACCGCTTCTTCGGCAGACGCTAATAGCACAGGTGACAGCTCGGTACCCACCAGTTTTGAGCCTGCTCCTAAGGTTGATGAGCCGAACAGATGGTGTGTCCCTGGCCAGTATCAACTTTACAAAAATGGCACGATGATGAATGAGCACCAGCGGATGACTCAGACTATCACTGAGGAGCGCAGGGTTCTTACATGCATCCTCCATACTGCACTAGCTATTGAGGAGCTCTTTCGGAGACATTGATGCGAGTGGATGGCATGGAGCCCTGCGAAATACAACGAGGAGATAGCCATAGAGTTCTATGCATCCTATGCAGGCACCATTAGGAATTCCATCTCTAAACGGGCCAAGCTTGTCGCTTAGCCTCCACTTGAGTTCGTATTAGTGTAGGGTTACATAGTCGGCATCTCAAAGGTCATGATTCATAGGTTTCTATATGGCCCAGCCAACACTCTGCCTATTAATACAACATAATATGACTACCAAATGAGCATTATCCAGAGCGAGTCCTTCTAGAGAGATGCTGAGCAGAGGGAGTCTTTTCTGAGGTGGGTGGCATGAAATATTACTGCAGATGGGGAGCGTACTGATTAGGTTCGAACTCCTAGCCTGGGTATCAAGAAAGCTACACTGAGCTTCGCTATGAAGTTCTTCTGGTTGTTGGTGCAGAACATACTGTCTCTGACTCAAGCGGACAATGTGGTTACATGGGACCGAGCCATGATGCTGGCAACCATTATGGAAGGTTTGGAGATCGATGTCGCCCACATCCTAATTGCGGAGATCCATGAGAGGGCTTTCAAGGTCACCACCACCCTGCCTTTCCTGTGTTTGATTTTCCAAGTCTGCAGGGATACTTCTATTCCCGTTTGGCATTGTGACTTGTTGCTTGATGCAACCAAGACTCTTGACATTGGCCTCATTCGGGATGATGCCAACCTTCATTCACCTTGGACAGAGCCATAAGTTGAGGTACCGCCATTGGGTGATGATCTTGCTGCAGATGTTAAGCAAATGCAGGGCGATGACACCATCATTCCGGCCCCTATAACAGACACTCAGGCTCCACTGTCTCTGGCCACCAGTCAGTCCCCTAGCTCATCTAGAGCCACTCCCTCTTCAGGGTATATTGTCGTTCCTCTTGCTCGAGTCCAGAACATGGAGACAAAGATGGATACTTTGCTTCAGTATATAAAGCCATGGATGCAACGTTCCACTATGGAGTCCGAGGTGAGGATGGAGCAGATGATGGATCAGAGGGTTCAGAACATTCATAAGCGCCTGGATGCCTTTGAGTTAAGAGTCTTGGAGAGGCCAACCCCGATCATTAATGTGACCACCTTCCAGCAGGAGTTGGCTAGCCTCCGTGCTGCTGTTGCTGCCGTATTATCCCCTGCTGCTGAGGTACCAGAGTCTGCCCCTACGGTAGCGCTCCGACCACAATGTTGATACTGAGGAGGCTCGACGTTTGAGAAAGAAAGAGCGCTAGCAGTTTGAGGAGGCCAGAGGGCATTTATCCTTAATGAGGAGATGAGACAGCAGCGGGCCCGTGAGGTGGATATTGGCCCATCTGGTAGTGTGAGCACTACTGAGGGTGCTATGTTAGTTGATGAGAGCGATATTGATGGCGTTCTTAGAGTTGATCCAATGGGCTCCGGGAAACCAAACCCACCTACTTCTTGAGAGGTCTTCGGTGCATATGTGCCACAGGTTTGCTTCACCCTATGTTTTACTTTTTATTTTTTGTGCATTGGGGACAATTGCAACTTATTTTGTTGGGGGTGGGGTAAATGGATTGTGAGTGATAGGGTGAAGTCTGAGTAACCCAACTCATAGTCCTCTCTTGTGGTTTTCTTCCCTATGTTATTTCCCCCAAGAGACTATTTTACTTTCTATGAACTGGCATGTTTAGGATCGTATGTGTAGAAGTAAGTAGAAGAATGAAAGCATGAAGATAGAAAAAAAAGCATCAAAAGTTGATACCCATCCAAAAAGTTTGAAATGTGCTAGATCTTTAGGCTTGATGAGTTGAATGTGTTGAATCTCAATATGACATGATAAGGAACCGATTTTACTTCATGACTTAAACTATAACTTGAACTGGGTAATCTAATAATCTGATAATGAAACAATGTGCCAAGTGTGTGTGAGAAAAGTTTGAATGTTCATACAGTGTGTGCCAATCTAAAACTTGCCCCGTTGGTCGTGCTAAGATAATCTAGGCTACAAGCTAGGAAATGATCATAGGCCCTTGTTCAAATAAGTCCACTAAAGCCTAAAATGATCCAACCAAATGAAATCAATGTTCCCATTGATCCAAATGTTTGAGCCTAAAATAGACCACTTCTTTCAATACAACTAACTCACTTTCCCTGAAATAATTGGTTTGGCCCTGGTTCCTCCTTGGGCATGTGCACCTTGACTTAGGCTAAAAGCCCAGGTTGAGGGTGGCTAATTCAAAAAGTTACCTTGATCTTGGCCCTGGTCCGACACGGATATTGTGCACCTCAACTCTTGCAAAATACATAAGTTGAGGGTGGCTAGGAAAAAGGAAACCGAAAGAAAAATAGTATGAAAAGAGTTTTGTGTGAAAGAGAGAAAAAGGAAAGAAAAAATAGAAAAAAGATATGACTTTGTTCAAAAGATGAATGATAAAAGTGCTGAAAGAAATAAAGAAAAAATAGAAAAAGTAGAAAAATATGAGCTAGAAAGTCAAGAGTCACATCTCTGTTGAAAAGAGTCAAGGGAAAGAAAAGAAAATAAAAAAATGTCAAGAATTGGTTGAGAAAAGAGGTAAAAATCCAATGTAATGTGAAGGAGGGCAGAAAGTCACTAAAAAGTACCCACATATATCCTACCTGACCCTGAGCCTACGTTACAAGCTAAGAAAGTCCAATAGTGATCCTAGTGACTAGTTTGGAGAGTTTATGCAGTGAAAAGAAGGGCAAGCCTATGGTATTGAGCACTAACTGTACTTGAAGTCACTTCTGAGCGTGAGTGTTGAATGAATCCTAAAACTCAAAATTCATCTCTATTGTATGAAAAAGGATTTCGTTTGAAGTGAGGGCACTAGTTACATTGTTGAAAAGTTGGTACCTTGGCGATTATGAAAAGTATATATGGCGATGTCTATTGGTCGATCTATGTCATGTCTTGATCCGCATGAGTTAGCTTGTTGAGTCTAGACGAAAAAGTTTGCACTAAATGAGGGAAGTGATTGAGATGGCCATGTGATTGCTTGAGTTTTTATGTTTGCTTCTACACAAGTGTTGTTTAGAATTTTAGTGTATCGCTTGAGGACAAGCAACAAGTTTAAGTTGAGGGAGTTGATATACCGTGAATTTACGGTATTTTTTATACGTTCCACTTAGAGTTTGGGTGTGTCTTGGGCTATTTTGTGTTAGAATTAATGTTTTTTGTCTAATAATTGTAGGAAATAAGTTTGGAATGCAGTTGATGGAGATAAGAACTGAAATTATACAGAAAGAGCCACCCACGGAGTGATCCAAGGACCGTAGGTCCTTTGATGGACCGTCGTTGGGCAGGCGTAGGTGGAGCATCAGGGAATTCTGACTAAGTATGGAACTACGAAGCAATTGACGGACCGTAGGTCGACCCACGGGCCGTCCTGCACATCCGTCGATGGATTCCGAGAGTTAAAGTTCTAGTACCTGATGAAAAATCCTAAGTATGGAACCACGGAAGGAGACCTACAGACCGTAGGTCGACCCACAGTCCATAGGTCGAGTCGTCAACTGAAGTCGCGTTCCAGACAACTTATTTCCTTATTTTTTTTCTTTTTTATTTAGAACTTGTTTTCTATAAATAGGAGTTATAAAGCTCGTTTTTGGGGTGAGACATTATTGTAAACTCTTAGTTTTGTGTTTTTGGGAATTAACTTGCAAACTTTAGCAATTTGATTTCCGGAATTCGTTTTATAAGATTTTCACTTTGTAATTCAATTGAAGATTTCGGGTTTCATCTATTCTAATTGTAAGTTCTTGAATTCTTTCTTCTTAAAGATGAATTGTGAACTCTCAAGCATGAGTAGCTAAATCCACAACTAGGGTTGTGGGAACCAAGAACAATTAACAAAGTATGAATAATAACTAAGTAATTCTTGAATAATGTTGATGCATGTATTGTTAATTTTTCCGTTTAAAAGTTTTTTCAACGGTTGCAAATGTTAGAACTCGTTTCGTTCCTACTTGCCGGATCAAGGAGGTAATGTGTACCACCCCGTATGCTAAAACTACCAAAATGTAGATTTTTTTCTTCAGAAGTTGCAGGTGCAACCCACGGTTGCCACCCACGGAACGTGGGGAGACCCACGGTCCGTTCTGGTGGTCCGTGGTTCACCACCTGCAACCCCCCCACATAACCCATCATCTGAAGTCGATCGACGGACTGACAGGATGGATCGTGGATCAGTCAGTAGTTCGAGACCCTCAGGACGCCTCGAAACCTATCTTTCGAAGTCGATCGACGGACTGACAGGACGGATCATGGATCAGTCCACGGACCATCAATCAGTCTATAAGTTGAGACCCTCAGGACCCCCAAGAACCCATCCTCTGAAGTCGATCGATGGAATGACGGGACAGATCTTGGATCCGTCCATGGACCATTGATCCGTCCACGGACCGTCGATCAGTCCCGTCGGTGGCTTCAGCAGATTTAAAGTTCGAGGTCGTTTGGTCTTTTCCTCATGCGTTGGACCCCTAAACTATATCATTTAACCCCTAAACTACGTAGTTTTAGTCAATTTTAGCCTAATAAGCTTATTAGAACCTAACCTAATCAATTATTCACCAAAAAATTCATCAATCTTAAAGCAAAAACAAGAGAAGAAGTCGAGCTACCCTAGTTCAAGAACACAACGAGTTTTCATCAGTTTCATCTCCGAAATCAAAAGATTTTTCCGTGAATTTTGTCAGCAGGTATATGGGATTTCACTTGTGGGTTCCTTTCACCCATTAGGTCCCTAGAATTCAGTTAGATTCTTGATTCCCTTAATATTATCTAGACCTAGGGTTTTCTAGAATTTCAGCAGATCATTATGAATTAGTTATTTTAATGTTCCTAATCAGATTATCATGATTTTAATATTGTTTTGTGTAGATTTCTTCATAAATTCAGAACCCTAGCTATGTAATTCTTTAGTTCATGAATTACACATGCTAGGTCAGTTATTTCAATTATACATGCCTCGGACTTGAATGTTTCATTAGTAGTACATTAATGTTGCATTTTCAGTTAGCATGTCAATATTTTGAGCTATCCAGTATAACATAAATTCAGTCATAAATTGTTAATTACATAATAAATTGGGAGTAGCTTAATACCGAGTGGACTAGGGTCAGTCACCCTCAAGTCCCAGAACTATTTGCCCCATATGTTGTAAGTCCCCTCTGTGGGCATCAATTTAGTGATCACGCCAGTCATGCCTCTATACCTCTTACACGGTATATTGGGTCCTCTCGATGGGGCATATACATTGGACTCCACATTTAGCTCATGTGGTTTTATGTCGGTTATTAGTAGTTCCCTTACAGTCAAATTCTATTGCATTGACCATGTTATCAGTTATAGTCAGATTTCACCCTCAACATGTTATAAACTTGGTCATTGCATCCAGTCATGTTCAGTATTCTCAGTATAGTATCATGCTTATCTCTTATCATTGTTCAGATATATGCTTTGGTTCAGTTATGCTTATTGTTCAGCTTTATCCTATCCTGCATACTCAGTACCTTTCAAGTACTGACGCATACTCTGCGCTACATCTTCTCATGATGTAGGTTCATGTCATCAGTTTCTAAATCACGCATAGATCGGTTTCTGATCTTCAGCTCAACAGTATCAGTGGTGAGTCCTCATTCTCCGAGTATGACAGACATATTTCCTTTGCTTTTAGTTTTAGTTTCAGTTTTTGCTAGATTTAGCTGGGGCATTGATGAGTCCACAATTAGGACTCATTTAGGGCTATATTTTAGTAGAAATTATGTCCTCAAATACTTATTTTATCTCAATATCTAATGAAAACCCTTAAGTTTCAGACATTTAAAGATTGAAGGAGAGCATGGACACTACTTCGCAAAAATGAACGAAGAGGCTGAAAAGAATGAAGAAAATGAAGGCTTGAGGATCGCCGAGTCCACTTGGCGAGTCACCAAAGGGTCTCACTTTGCCTTTTGTTCTAGTGTGCTGAGCCCTGAAGGAAAGGATAAAGTCGGCGCATCGCCAAGATGTTTCACGAGGCAGTACTATGTCGCCCAATGACCCAGAGCATGACGATGCTGAAGGATGGTGCAAGACGGCGATGAACTATATCAAGGGGTGAATCACCGAGTTGATCGGCGATTTCGACTAATGTCGTCGAATGGTCCGCTGCAGCACAAATTTCTTTAAAACTATAAATACTCGTAGAGAGTTTTAGTTTAGTATGAGATTTTTAGTATCATCAGATTTTTAGTGTGAGAAACAATAAATATAATTTTAGTACTTTTTATTTTTGCTTTGAGTTTGAGAGGGTTTTGAAAACTTGAAGAAGAAGAGGGTTTCATCTCCAAGGATTTGGACTTGGGTCTCTTGATTTCTTCAGTCTTGGCCTGTAACAAGACTTAAATCTTCATACCCATTTGAATGCAAACTTATTTAGGTATAAATTTATATCTCTTGATGTGTGGCTAAAAACCCCTATTCTTGGGGTGTGATTTAGCGAATATGGGTTAATATTGTTGTTGGGTCTTGCTTGTTGATAGATTAAATGTAGTTTAATGGTGATTTCACTTAGTAGTTGTGGTTGAATTTAATGGGTTTATAGTTGCAAATACAAGTCCACCCATGTGTTTTCTGCTTGCTTGAGAGAGAGGTCGTGAAACCAAGACTGCTAGACTGATAGCCTAAGGAGTGGGGCGACATGAGGTTCAGCCCGAGAGGGTGAGCCCTAGTCCCATATCCTAACACTCAACTCGAGAGAGTGAGTGAGGTAAGGCGTAGGCTGGTCTTCATGCGGCAAGTGGGAGTCCGAGAGGAACCATTTGAAACGGGGTAAGTTGCTCGAGAGAGAACTTATTCCCACGTATAGCTTAACCTAGTCACTATTACTCTATAAATTCTCTATCGAAAGCATGTACCCAATAATTTAGATTAACCCGTATTCCGGTCACATCCCAAGAATCCCCTTCTCATTGTTAGATTTTCCTGTTGATTTCGCTAATTTTAACTTACTTGTGACAAAAACCCCAAATTGATATTTGACACATTTGTGTCCCCCTTTAATTTAAAATATTTTTAATCGTTAATATCTTTAGCTACGACTAGTTAAAACTAAAATTTATTTTTCTATAAAATTCTCAAAACCAATCCCTTGGGACGATCCCAACCCTCGGTTGGGTTACTATATTATCGATGATCGTAGACACTTGAATCAGAAGTAGTGTTGTTGGTCACGATAAGCATCATGCGTGTCCCAACACTTCTAGTTAGTTTGAGTCTATTTTCAGACATAGTCAGATTCAGCTTTAGCATTAGAGTTTGACCTTGCAACTGTTGTTAAACTCTCATTTTTCATTTATTCAGATAGTTTATGGGTATTCCTCATCATTTCAGTTTACATGATGATTTAGCTTCGCACAGTATTTCTTTACTTCAGTTTACTTTAGTATGCTTATGATATGCTAGCAGGGTTAGCTTGGGATTACTCGTGATCCTAGGTCCCGCGTCCGCATCCTTGGGGTAGCTTCGGGGCGTGACATAATGAATGAGAAAAGAATTAACAACATATATTTAGTGGATGCTATCTCATAGTCTAATGTCAATTGGTGCGAGGGTGAAAACTAAGTCATACATTGATGTGATGTCTAATTTGGGGTAGAGGTAAGGGTTCGTAAAGTATACACACGTAGTCGGACCAAGGTGCGAGGTGAAATTCCCTACTTGGAGGACCAATCACTTAGGGATACCTAACTTACCAACTTTGCATGCAAAACACTAGGAAATGATTACTATTATTAGGATTACTGTGTTATGAGCTTATAGGGAACACATATGCCCTAGTTTCTCTCTCATAGTGATAACTCAAAGTTTGAATCTTGCGTACTTGTTACTTAATCAACAATCTGTTACTTTCTTACAAATCCCCCCTTTATTTACTTGTCTCGGAAATAGTTTGACTAAACAGATATAATAGTGAGTCAAGTTTAAGTCTGAACCATATTACTCGTGGGATCGACCACAACCTACAAGTTGGGTTCTTTATTTGATAACGATCTGAACCATATTACTCGTGGGATCGACCACAACCTACAAGTTGGGTTCTTTATTTGATAATGATCGCTTATACTTCTCTAGGGAGGTGTAATTTGAGCGTATCAATGTCCAGTCTCCAAGATCAACCGATAAGTCCCTATGCCTTCAATTTGAGCCTTCATACAATTTCCCATGAACAAGAAATCGTTATTTGGATTTGTAGCTTGGATCATAGTGAATCCCTTTCTTTTCAAACCAAGCTTTACGTTTCTAGCAATCTTTTCGATATTGTCCTTCCTTTCTACAGAACACATCAACTTTGAGTTCCTTTGAAACTTTAGCTGGTGCTTTCTTCTTCTTAAATTTGTTGGCCTTTACTTTGAGTCCTTTACCATCTCCTTGACCCATGAGGTTAATGAAATGACCTCCTTATTTCTTAAGTCTTGACTCTTCTTGAGTAAGCATACTGGATAATTCACTAACATCCATGTTATCCTTAATAGTGTTATAGTTAATTTAGAATGGTCCATACTCAAGAGGCAATGAGTTCAGAATAAAGTGAACCAAGAAGGTGTCATCCACTTTCATCCCTAAGGTCCGAAGTCTTGCTACAATGTTAGTCATCTCGATGATATGATTTTGCATACTACGCGACCCATCAAACTTCATGGTCGTGAGTTCAGCCATTAGTGTACTAGCGAGAGACTTATCAGTAGAACGAAACATTCTTCCACAAACTTTAGTTATTCCCTGACACTTTATGTTTGTGGAATAGTACTCTTAATGTTGTTAGCAACAATCATTCACATGAACATAAGGCTTAATCTGTTAGAGCGCTCCCATAATTTATAAAAATACTTCTCATCCTCACTGCTCTTATCAGTAATGGAAGCAAGTTTGTCTTTCAGCAGAGCCAAGTCAAGATCCATCACACCTAAGTGGAACTGAACTTGTTCATGCCATTCAGAAAATTTCAATCCATTGATCACAGTTACAGATTAAGCATGCGAATGAAGAGGAATAACCGCAAAATAGATACACATGCTCACAAATAAGAAAATAATGGATTTTCAGTAAAACAATAAAAGTATATCGTAATTCTCTCCTTTGGGTAGATACTATGACACACTATCATAATTTTAATGTCATTTATCTTTAATAGGAAATTATATATTTTTAGCCAAACATATACGACATATTTGGATATACAATATATTTTTGATTGAAAATATTAATTTACCTCATAATGTTCACTATTCGTAGAATGATTGATTCACCTTTGGGTAAATTCTTAAGTTCTAGCAATAGTGAAAGTCAATTTATCTATTTATTTTTAATATAGGCATTTCATTAACTTTCATAGATAAATGAAAATTTTATGAATGCAAATTTTTCTTAACCATACTAGTTTGGCCACTTTGGTGACTAACAAACTATATAGATACAAATGCACACATAATATTATAAAATTTTGTGCATGTGAATAATTTTAGCATATTTTTCTTAACCATACTAGTTTGACCATTTTGGTGACTAACAAACTATATAAATACAAATGCACACAAAATATCATAAAATTTTGTGCATGTGAATAATTTTATACATTTTAGTCTGACCACTTTGGTGACTAACAAACTATAGAAACATAATACATGCATCAAGTGATCATAAATGTTATATGTGTAGACGTTAATTTCTCTAGTTTGGCCACTTTGGTGACTAACAAACTATTTTGCACTAAGTACACACATATTATTTATTGCTTAGTATAACGACCACTTTAATTTAGTGCACAATTTAAAACAAAACATAATTATTACATTATGGGAATATTAAGATTTTTAGAATTTGTGCAAATTAAACTTTGCTAAAAATACTTCATTAACATTTATGATCACTTGATGCATGTATTATGTTTCTATAGTTTGTTAGTCACCAAAGTGGCCAAACTAAAATGTATAAAATTATTTACATGCACAAAATTTTATGATATTATGTGTGCATTTGTATTTATATAATTTGTTAGTCACCAAAGAGGCCAAACTAGTATGGTTAAGAAAAATATGCTAAAATTATTCACATGCACAAAATTTTATGATATTATGTGTGCATTTGTATCTATATAGTTTGTTAGTCACCAAAGTGGCCAAACTAGTATGGTTTAAAAAAAATGCATTTATAAAATTGTCATTTATCTATGAAAGTTAATGAAATGCCTATATTGAAAATAAATAGATAAATTGACTTTCACTATTGCTAGAACTTAAGAATTTACCAAAGGGGAATCAATCATTCTACGAATAATGAACATTCTGAGGTGAATTAATATTTTCAATATGTACGTGAGTACATGACGTCAAATAATAAAAGAATTTCTTCGCATGAAACAATGAAAATATAAAAAGCAATCTTAACTTTTCAAAAAAGAATCACCGCAGAAGAACATATTCCTTTCTTCTTTTTTTCCTTTTTAGAGAAGATTCCTTTTCTAAAGAATTTCTAGTGTAAGAATATCAAAAATTTTTACTATTAGACAAAATAATCTCTGATGCAGTTATATAATTTATGAAGATTATCCGTTCAAACAATCCAGACTCTGATGCCACATATAAGATTAAATACTTAGAATCTTGAACATGATAATCTTACATAAAGATTGTTAGGGGCACATACCTGATGTGGAAGACATCATCACAGAGAAAAGCGGAAGCGTTAGTCGTAAATTGGTTTCTACATCCTAGCCCTAGCCTTACGTTACCACAACCGTCGGCGATGAAAATAATGTAGAGAATATGTGGTAACCCTAATGGGTGAAGGGAGGACCAATTTATAGAGGTTATGACTTAATCTAGTATGTACATCAAGTAACCAATGTACGAATGAGATTTATTCTTCATTAAATATTATTTATGGTATTACTTGGGTCATAAGTAAACTTGGGCCATAAGTAAGAATTATTCCTACAAGATTTTCTTAGACTTCTTTCCTACACTTGAGATAACTATATGTAACACCCTATAGATTTTTTGAGCTAAGACTCGAACCATCTTTCGTTGTGAGTAGGATTTTACTGAGGAATTTAAATTTTCTTAAGCGTTAAGGTCACTAGATGTAGCACCTTGAGTTCCAAAAAGAACTAAAGAGAATTCATTCAAGTCATTCGTAAGTTTTTTAAGTTTTGGGTCAACTTCAAACAACCATAACTTTCATTACATGATGAGTTAGGTGTCTCATAAGATATTAACTTAAGGGACTTTGGATTATCTTTCCAACGCCACCGAGTTTTCTAAGTTTCGAGTTTGGATGAGTGATATATGCCCTTTTGAAGTCAGACTGTCTAGTTAAGGAAAGTTACCTGAAAATGTGAGGGGTATTTTGGTCTTTTCCTTACCCAATCAGATTTAATTCATTTTTGGTAAGGTTTTAGAAGTCTAGACTGATTTGGTTCAGTTTTAAAATCCTAATATATGCTTAGGGTTTTAGAAGAGAGCTTAAGAAGAGAAAATAGGAGAAAAGAGGAGAGGTTCAAGGCGTTTATCAAGATTCTTGAGTTTTCTTGCGGAGTTTCGCGAAAGGGTTGATTCCTAAGAGGTATGTAAGTTTTCATAGTGTTGGGTTCATTCACCCCCACATGCCAATCATATTTTACATTACCGAATTCATCCCTAGAGATTGAGAAATTAAGTTCTTGATGAGTTTCTTGAAGAGTTGTTATTCGTTCTTGAATCTTGATGTTTGGTTGAGTTTTTGAGGCGAAGATTTTGTTAAGGGGTTGAGTAAATTGATAGTTCTTGAGTGAGTTTTGCTAATATTAATCTAGATTATAGTAATTCGAGAGTTTTTACCTTAGAATTTCGGTGGGTATGAATTGAATCGGGTTTGAGAGAAGAAGAAAAGATCGGGCAGAAATTGGAGTCCAAGTACGCATCGCAGACTTGCTCCCCCAGAGAGAAATCTCACTCTCTGCATCGTGGAGAGAACGCGGGCTCCACTGTTTCAAAAATTATTTCGCGACCAAATATTATAATTCATCTTCGCATCGCGGACTTTCTCCCCACACAGTTTTTTTGGCCGTTTCTCATGATTAACTATCTAAAACTCATTTAATCATCACGATATCCTTCATATCATGAATCATAACTCTTGAATTCATAGTTCAAATTCAAGAAAGACTTAAGAGTAAAGTTCAAGAAAGTCTTTGAGTTAAATTATGAATCATTTGAGATCAACTAACGATTTGAGCTAAGTTTTGAGCAAGTGAGTATGAGAACGAGAAGATTCGTATACATGAGTTCCATATTGTTATTTAGATCCCTGAGTTGAGTCGTTCATGCCCATAAATTTCGCTTGAACTTCATAAGTTGAGTATCTTTGAGAGGAGTAGTATCTTTAATGTCTAAGTCTTGAGTATTGAGTTCCTAACCCTTTTGAGATTATATTCCTAATTGTAGAACTATTACATGTTACCCATGAAGTCCTTGAGTTGAGTTGCTCATGCCCATAATTCCGCATGAACTCTATGAGTTGAACATTCTTGAGATGAGTAGTATCATGAAGTCCTTGAGTTGAGTTGTTCATCCCCATAATTTTCGCATGAACCCTCTGAGTTGAGCATTTTTGAATAAGTAGTATAATTGAAGTTCTTAAGTTCTGAGTTGTTGAGTCCCGAGTATTGAGTCTATGTGTGGTTGGTGAAAACCTTGAATTGAGTCGTTCACGTCCATAATTTGACATGAACCCTTTTGTAAGAAGTCTTTTACAAAATTTTCTAAACTTGTTTTAAGACTTGAGCACTTGAGATGAGAAAGAGTAGAGTTGAGTTCATTTTCTTTAAAATGATATATGGGAACTAAGTATTCCCAAGAGTAAATGTTTTCACATTTAAGATGAGAGGAAACAACGATTTCCAAAAGAATTTTTGAGCAGTTTTGAGTACCATCTCTTTTAAGAGAAAGAATTTGAGTAATAATCTCAAACCAAAGAAAAAGATATGTTTTTAAACATATGAGCTAGTTATATTTTGGAAGTAGTATTGAGCACCGATATGGGGACGAGTTCAGATAACTCAAAGTCCTCATAAACCATGCAACCAATGTGGGTAGAAAGGGTCATACTTTTTAGATGATTCCTTAATGATTTTTAGCATAGACTGGTGGATCCACTTAGTAGTAGGTTCTATACCCTGTCAAAGTATAGGACAGTTCTAGCAGCGTGGGCTAGACGTTGTATAATCACATAACTCATAGTGATGGTTGTCTCTTAGAGAATCTCCCACAGAGTTTATATCGTATTTTTATATACAAACTGAGTTATTATTGTATTCTTCAATACATTGAGTTGCTATCTACTATTTTAAAAAGCTTTCCATATATATTGCATCTTTTATTGTTACTTTATCTTGAGTTGAGTTGAGTATTGTTGAGCTGAGCCCTATTTCTCTGAGTGTTGAACTATGTTTCACAGAGTTGAGTATCTTATTGTTGAGTTGAGCTCTATTTTGTTGAGTTGAGTATCTTATTTCTGAGTTGAGTATCTTATCCTTGAGTACTTCTGAGTTGAGTAAGTTTGAGTACCTGTAAGTATCCTTGAGTATTCCTTGGATTGAGTTGAGTTGAGTTGAGAAGAGATAAGTATGTTTCTTTTCCATCAGTTCAAGCTTATGTTTATGCTTTAGAATTCCCCTTACATGCTCGTACACTCCATGAACTGATGCCATTTGGCCTGCATGCATATACAGGTAGTTAGGGTCATCAACAGGTGCTTCGTTGTACCACTTGCCGTTCGAGTTAGCTATGGTGAGCCTCCTTGCTTTCAGAGGGTTCCATTTACTTTTTAGTTTAGTCAGGATATGGTGGGTCTTGTCCCGACTTCCATCTTTGTCACTTAGAGGCTTCATAGATAGACAGTAGAGTTTGAGGAGTCTGTTTCATTTATTTTGTTAAATGTTTTAAAGACTTGAGTTGCCTATTTCTGGCGAGTTGAATATACTATTTTTATTCAAAGTTAGTCATTTGAGTTAAAGATTTGTAATTGAGTTCAATGAATTTTATTCAGTTTTTAAGCTTTGTATGCTTGAGTTAGTCTTGCGCTTGTAGCCAGCCAGGATGAGGGTTCGCTTGGGGACCAACAATGGTTCTCGAGTGCCGGCCACGTCCAGGGTGTAGGATTGGGTCGAGACACTCTATGACTCGTAATTTTTGTGCAACGTAAATGAAGATTAAAAAAATATAGTACTTTAAGATTTCGGAGAAACGCTTTTCCTTAAGATAAAATGTTCTTGACAATATATTGTATGTATCGAAAATACGGATATTACTGAATGATCATATGTAAGCTGAATAAAATAGTTTAATCCCGTGTGAAGCACAAATAATTCACGTAGTCTAAATAATAAACTAAAAGGGGATATTTATGCAAACTAGTGCCCTCACGTTAGTATTATGGGCGCCCTATTTGAATTTAATCATAGTCCTACATACTAATTTCGTAGAATAACCTATTTGCATATGGAGATATTATGAGTGAAATAATATAGATAAGTTACCAAGTTTAGAAATGTGTGTTATTTATAGGTTACTTTGTTTGATTAGTATCCCTTATAGTTTCTCAAATGATGATCTTCCCTCCTCTAGGTTCTATAATTTTGTTAATCTTGATAGTAATGAAAAAAAATTAGTACACAAAGTAAAAATTGAACATGTAAAGAATTATGATATAATGTGTTCTCCTTGTTGCTTGAAGTTTTTCATGTCTAGACTTAAGTTATTATTCTGCAACATTGAGGATTAAGAATTATTGGTCTAATGAAATCCTACATACCAAGTTGTTATTAAAAATCTTAAATTTTTTGTAACAACCTCATAAATAATTAATCTTTAATAACTGATAGATTTTCCCTCTCTTGGGACTATCACTATCACCACTCTTTTAAAATGTTGTTACATGACCTACATGTCAAACAATCAACTTTACTGTGTCACATTCTTGCATTCTACCTTTCGTTTCTAAGTAACATCAGAAAAGTTAAAGCTTAATTAGTTCAACCTTCATGATTCTTATCACTCAACTCATTGTGCTTCTAGAGAATTTATTATTTATTAAAAATATAATGTTTTTTCACATGTACATCGATGCAAATGGCCAGTGGAGATTCATATAACCGACCTCATCGAACTTGTTTGAGATCGAGGCCTAGTTGTTACATTGATGCTTTGTAATGTTGGGTTGAGTTGAAAATTAAACTATGCTACATCTACATCCTCTTTTCTTTAATAGGAACAAGTCGTTATCAAGCCATCAATATTTTTTGAAGGTTTATTGCAATGCTTTTGTAGGATGAAATTCTCGAAGTGGCTGGTAGGTAAAATATACAAAGAAGGAATGTCTCTCCTTGTCATAGATACAAAAAATAAGTTTGTTTCTACAAATTTTGCCGAAGAGTAGCTCAAGGTTTGTCGTCTACTAGTTTTATTGCATGCACTTCTTCCAAATGCTACTAATATATCTCACAAATTGTCTTTTCAACTATTGATTTGTACTATTATTCGCCAAATGCTTCATATGTTGTCATATCTGCAACAACAAACGATGCTTTATATATCAACATTAAAGGAATCTTGACTTGAAACTTGATTCAGTATAATTGTAAATATTATTTTTCATAATAGAGTATTGAGAGGATTTATGAGCGTGCTTGAAAATTCTCATTTTTTGTTGTACTAATTAAACCTTTTCTCCTTTCAAATGTACATTCAGAATTTCTTTTTCTGGGCTTTAATTTTGGTTTCAAAGGAACAACTTGTCACTATTTTTTTAGAGGACCACCACCACTTTAAGAGTCTATGATCAGTATAATTTCATATATCTGCCTATTCTCCATGAGAATTATCAAAATGGAATCGTGTCAACTTTAAGGGGTTATCTAGGTATATGACCAAAATAAAAATCCAAACCCTTGAAAAAAATCTAATGAACATCTACGTTACTTTCACATGTTGTAGTAGGTAACTTTTATCTTATATTCAAGATTACGAATTCCTATTGTTATACTTTGAATAATTCATACCAAGGCTACCTCAAACGATGTTGTTTTGAGGTAGCATTACGGAGATGGGGAAAACGAATAATAAAAAATAAAATAGTAAAAGAATTGACAAAATCCTCTCATAAGTGCAACCAGTTATGAATCTAGGAATTTCATTAAGAATACATAAGGTTTGAATATATACATAGTGTAATTTTTCGACGAAGAATGTCCAATTGATTATCCTTCACTTTATGTGGCTATGCCACTGAGTGCAATCAGATCCATCTTAGTACTATTAAAACGGTCATGAAATTCATTATCAATCTTGATTTGAATTTACTTATGAGAAATTATATATACAACATTAATCAAGGATCTCAAAAAGAAGAATACAGGATCATGATCAATTAATTTTTCTTATTTACATTAGTTTAAATAAGAACTTGAGACAACTAACGTGGTGTACATTCTTTTGTAAATGTGATATAAAAGAGGCTCATTATTAACTTACATCTTACTAATTAAATTATAAAAAGATAATAAATAAGTAGTTGGCGAAAAAAAATCTAACAAATAGGCGAAAAGAATATGCTAAGGTTAAAATGAAAATGATAAGAATGATTTATTAAAATATCAATCTCCTCTTTAGTATTAGTTGCTAGTTTTCAAGAAAGACAAATTGATTATAACAATCATATAAACTATCTATTTCTGAATGAGGCATTCAACAATTTTTGCCATTAATACAAAATCAAATTGTTTCCTACTTCTATCTCTCATTTCAAGCGTTGTCTTACTACCAAGTGCATTTTGACAGTCACTTACAAATTTGAGACACTTTGAAATTGAATTTTTCAAGTCATTATAATCCCTTTTAACTAATGATCGAGTAGAATCTTGGAGTAAACTTATCAATAATTTATAGCCTTTGTCACAAATAGCATACAAGTCTTGCTTTACTTTGTCATTTGATTCTGTTATAGCTTTCTGTATGAATGCATGATTATTGTTAGCATTTTGTAACGATTGACTATGAGAAGCCCATGTTAATTACTTCATCAGGAACATATGAATGGGTAGGTAAAATTTGTTTGAAAGTGCTTATTCAAAATTTGAGATCTTGTACTTTTCTACATATACTTGTTATTAGTGCATCGTCTGCACGAAGGTCACACAAAGAGATTTGAAAGTTGAAAATATTTGCAACAAGTACTAAAAAAAGTATGCAATAAAAAAAGAAGTCATTTTAATTTCTTGAATAATTGTTGTTTTGATATTTGAAGTGAATGCAAGTATATATATATATGGTAAATGTATGCAATTTACATGTTAGATCATGTTTATGGCAAGTAATAATCAATATATAGTAAGTACAAACTTCTTTTGTAACAACAATGAATAATGTGTAGATTATATGTAGATTGCAGAGACGGAGTTATGCCTTGGCGAGTGTGGTCAGATAAACAACCTTCGTCGAATTTTTTTGCAAGTATATATATTAAATATCGATATGTTTTGATATATTCTCATTGTTGAACACCCTTGACATAGTAAAGGAAGTTAGCCCAATGGTTAAGGATGTTCAAAGTTGCCTTAGTGTTTTGGGATCAAGTCCAAGCTTAGGCTTTTTATTTAAATTTTTGTTGTTGTTCTGTCTTCTCTTAAAAGGGCAAGACTTAGGCTTTTGTGGCCTGGGTTCGAGCCCAGGCTTAGGTGTTTCGCTTAATTTTTTTTTGTTTCGTTATTTCTCTTAAAAAAGGTAAGATTTAGGCTTTTTGTTCACTTTCTTTTTGGTTCCATTTTTTCTCTTAAAAAGAGAACAAAGGTGACCTTTTTTAAGTCAAGAAAACAAAAAGTCCTCTTTTAACTTTTCTTAATTTAAAAAAGGAATAGATTCCTAGTTATTAAATAAAACCTTTTAATTTTTTTGTCTACTCCTTCTCCTAAAAACCCTTTACAACTTTACTCTTTACATTTCTCTCTTCTCAATTTTCATACATTTGCAAGTTTTAAGAAATTGAAAGCTTTAATCATTGTATATTGGAATTGCTCATATTAAAGATACTACTGCTTTACCACTAAGGGAAGCAACTATAGATGTACTTGCTCACCATTCTTTAACTTTATCTAATGTACGTGGGCAATGTTACGATGGGGCAAGAATTATGCAAGGTAAGCTAGGTGGTCTTAAAATGTTTATTAGACAAGAAAGTAGATCAGCTCATTTTGTTCATTATTTTACTCATCAACTTCAACTAATTCTTGTTACGGTTTCTAAAAAGTGTGTTCAAGTTGGTGAACTTGTATTATCAATTTCAAATATTTTAAATGTGTTGGAGGCTTCTTTTAAACGTGTGGATAATTTTCGAGAATCTCAAAAAAGTATCTCCAAGAGGCATTGGATATGGTTGAACTAGAAATGGGAAGAGGGTTGAATCAAGAACTTGGTCTTATTAAAGCCGGTGATACTCGTTGGGGATCCCACTACAAGTCATTTGGAAACATTATTAGTATCTTTGACTCTATTGTTGTTGCACTTGATACTCTTGTTGTAAATGCAAGACGTTGGAAGTTAGAGCAAGCGCATCGGCATTTCTGAGAAGTTGTCAAACGTTTGAGACTATTTTCTTAATGCATTTAATGACTGATGTTTTAGGAATCACAAATGATCTTAATGTTTCATTACAGAAAAAGGAGCAAGATATTGCAAATGTCATGATTCTTGTAAAAGTAGTAAAGAGAAGGTTGCAAGGTTTAAGAGATAATGAAGGGGATCCTCTCTAGAAAAAATATTGGATTGGATTCACTTAAAGAAAAGGTTGAAGAATTTTGTATCAAGCATGGCATTTCATTACCCAATTTTGATGATCCATATGCTAATACTGGAAGATCACAGCATAAAGTAGTAATTTGTACTACTTTGCACATGTCACAACCCGAGCCTACACCCTGGACGTGGCCGGCACTCGAGAACCGTTGTTGGTCCCCAAGCGAACCCTCATCCTGGCTGACAACAAGCGAAAGACTAACTTAAGCATACAAAGCTTAAAACAGAATAAAATTCATGAAAACTTAAACACAAAGATTTAACTCAAAAGAAAACTTTGAATAATATAATATATTCAACTCACCAAAAATAGGCAACTTAAGTCTTAAAAAATTTAACAAAATAAATGAACAAACTTCTGAAACTCTATTGTCTATCTATGAAGCCTCTAACTGACAAAGATGGAAATCGGGACAAGACCCACGACATCCTAACAACTGATATAATTGAAAAGTAATGAAATCCTCCGGAAGCAAGGAGGATCATCATAGCTAACTCAAACTCCATATGGTATCAACGAAGCTCTTATTGATGATCCTGAATACCTAGATCTGCATCATGAAAAGATGCAGGCCAAATGGCTCAATAATGGAATGTATGAGCATGTAAGGGGAATTCTAAAGCATAACATAAGCTTGAACTTGATAAAAAGAAAACATGCTTACCTCTTCTCAACTCACTCAACTAACTCAACTCAAGAATAAAATACTCAACTCAAAAATAAAATACTCAACTCAAAAATAAAATATTCAACTCAGTGAAATAAGGCTCAACTCAATAATAAGATATTCAACTCAATGAAATAAGGCTCAACTCAGTAATAAGACACTCGACTCTTGGTACTCAAACTCTAGATACTCAACTCAATATAAAGCAACAATAAGAAATGCAATATATGGAAAGCTTTTAAAATAATAAAAAACAACTCAATGCATTTAAGAATACAATATACTCAGTTTGTATGCAAGGATACAATATAAACTCTGTTTGTATATGAAAATACAAGTAAACTCTGTGTAAATAAAAATAAAAATATCTCTGTGGGAGTTTCTCTAACCGACAACTATCACTTGAGAGTTATTGTGATGATACAGTGAATTTGCCTCATGCTGCCAGGGCCGTCCTATACCTTGCTAAGGGTATAGAACCTGACTACTAAGTGGATCCCCTAGTCTATGCTAAAAAGCACTAAGGAATCATCTAAAAAGTATGACCCTTTTCTACCCATGGTGGCTACATGTTTATGGGGGCTGTGAGTTGTCTGAACTCTGCCCATATTGGTGCTCAACACTACACCCAAAATATGATACTAGCTCTTATGTTTAAAAACATACTTTTTTCTGTGATTTGAGATAATTGCTCAAAAACCTTCTCTAATGATAGTGTAGACTCATGAATACATTATCCTCACTCTCATGCTCACTTACTTGAGTCTTGAAACAAGTTACTAGAAGTTGTAGAAGACTCCTCAAAAGGACTCTCTCAAAATGTTCGGAAGAACTCTCAAGACTAAACACTTAACTTTACTTTGAATTTGAATTATTAATTCAAGGTAATGAATGATTTCTAAGTGATTGGAAGTAATTTAAAGTGTTTAGAATTGTAACATCTCGCAACGAGAAAGAACTAGAAGGAAGTTTAAAATCTGGAAATAGTAATTTTTGGAAAATATAAGGAAATCTGGAAAATTTTAAGTTAAAGTGAGTTTTTGGTCAACTTTAAACGACCATAACTCCTAGCTCAGGATGAGTTAGGTGTAGTTCCAGATATGGTTGGAAAAATCTTGGAATGATTTTTCTAACGCCGCTAAGTTTGCACGATTCTGAATTGGTATGAGTGAGTTATCCCCTTTGGAAGTGGGGCTGTTCGAATTAGCAAATGTCCAATCCGGATTTTTGAAGGGTAGTTTGGTATTTTCCTTACCCGATTAATTAAATCCGTTTTAGTAAATTTAAGTGGGGTCAAAACTGAGTTAGTTCAGTTTACGCTTTTGAAAAATAGAGTTAGGGCTTTTGGAGAAAGAACACAAGAGAAAGGAAAAGAGGAAAAGAGGAAAAGCAAGATTCCCCAAGAACGATCAATTTTGGTTGTGGATTCACCAAGGAATTGATACTACAAGGTATGTGAGTCTCTCATAGCGTTGGGTTCAACCACCCACGCGCCAAGCATGTTTAATTCAGTGAGATTCGTCCTGGAAGAGTTGAAAAATTGATGTTCTTGACAAATATTCTTGAATTAGAATGTTGTTAGCGAAGTAGGACGAATTGAGAAGTTATGAGATCCTTACATTGAGTTTAGGTTGCTTTGATTAGTTTCTTGAGTATACATGCTGGGTATCGGTATTTAAAATGAATTTGAGGAAGATAATCGAATTTAGGTGGTTTGAGGCTGAAAAACGAAGAAGGAAAAAGTCGAGTAAGGTTCATGAAACAAGTCCGCGTCGCGGACTTGTTCCCTCAGTGAACAAAAATCTGCTCCGCGTCGCAGAGAGGACACGGACTCCTCTGTCTCAAAATTTATTTTTGCGAGTAATTATTTAAAACACCTCCTCGTCGCGGACTTCTTCCAAGACGGTGATTTCGTAACTTTTCTGAAGTTTAGCTGTTCGAAATCATTCCTAAACATCAAGAGACATTTCCTATCACAAATCATAATCCTTGAGTCCATAATTCAATTCAAGGAAAGTTAAGAGTCAATTCAAGTGAAGTTAAGAGTCAAGTCAAGTGAAGTCATCAAAGTTTCAAGGGTCTTTTACAAATGCTTTAACTTTGTTTTAAGACTAAAAGTTTCAAGTTAAGCTAA
>JAJOOF010002653.1:0-18992 GCA_029582545.1 Solanum lignicaule
TGTTGGTGAGTCCTCAATGATTCGAGGGCTATGTTATGTTTCCTACTCCTATGTTTTGAGACTTTAGCTTGCAATTGTATTTTGACAATGAGGGGAGCCGGTAGAATGTCATGGCCCCGTCCTATCTATGTATGTAGAGCTGTGTGTTGGACAAGTATTTTGTAAATGAGCTTGACTCTTGTTCTATGATGTCGTTTCGAAATGGTTTTCCCTTAGTCCCTATTTCCCGTTAATTAATGTTGAATGTACTTCCGCGACCGATGAAGTGTGATGACAAGTTTGAGAGGCTTGTTTGGGGTTACTTCGGGTTCCTCATTCGCCATGTCACGTCTAGGCCCTAGGCTTGGGTCATGACAGAAACGATCGGGGTGGACCTTATGTTCCCCCTCAAAATCAGGAATCTGGTACTAGGGAAGCTGGAGGCAATATGGCACGTATTGAAGATATAATGCCAAAGATGATGAGAAGGTTTGATGCAACTTATGAGAATGTGAAGGAGATGAGAAACGACTTGTCTAGTATTGGTCAAAAGGTTGATGCCCATGCAGTGTCAATAAAGAACCTAGAGCAACAGATGACCCAGCTGTCTACTACAGTGAACCCACGTCGACTTGGTACTCTTTCTAACAACACCATCCAGAATCCAAAGAATGACGGTCATTGTATGGCAGTTACTACTCGAGAAGGTAAGCAAACTTTAGATACACCTATGCCGTATGTGGTGGATGTTGAGATTAGAAAAGAAGAAGATGATGTGGTAGAGGTTAGAAAAGAGTCTGAGACTGCGATAGAGAAAGTAGCGGAGATGTCTCAGAAAGTGGTCACCATACCTAGACCTCCACCACCTTTCCCACAGAGGTTAGTGGAGAAGACTGAAGATGGTAAATATCGCAGGTTTATTACTATGTTGAAGGAGTTTTCCATCAACGTTCTGTTGATAGAAGCTTTTGAGCAAATGCCTGAGTATGCAAAGTTTATGAAAGATATGGTAACAAAGAAGAGGTCTGTGAGTTTTGAAGATGATGATAGATTAGAGCATTGTAGATCTATTGCTACAAAGTCTCTTGTGCAAAAGAAGGAGGATCCTGGGGCCTTCACGATTCCATGTACTATCGGATTGTTACACTTTGCTAAGGCATTGTGTGATCTTGGTTCTAGCATCAACCTCATGCCATTGTCTATTTTCAATAAGTTGGGTCTAGGGGACCCAAAGCCCACTACAATACGGTTACTAATGGCCGATCGAACTGTGAAGAGGCCCATTGGTATACTCCACGATGTGCTACTGAAAGTAGAGTGTTTCATTTTTTTGGCAGATTTTGTGATTCTTGATTGTGAGGTTGATTTTGAGGTTCCCATCATCCTAGGGATACCATTCCTGGCCACAGGGCGTGCGTTGGTTGATATGGATAAGGGACAGATGAAGTTCAAACTAAACAATGAAGAAGCAACTTTCAATATTTGTAGGTCCATGAAGTAGAGTGGTGAGCTCCAAACAGTATCTGCTATAACTTACAGAGTTGAAAGTGGAGCAGAAGTGCAAATTGAAGAGCTACATGATGTTGGGGCACTAGCAGCAGTTATGATTAATTTCGATAGTGATGGTGTTGAAGAGTACGATGATTTGGTAGCTGCACTCGATAGGTGTGAATATCGGTCAAAACAAAAGAAATATGAGTTAGACATGAAGAATCGTGAGTCTCGACCAGCGAAACCATCTATTGTGGAAGCACTAAAATTGGAGCTTAAGGCTCTACCACCACATTTGAAGTATGTATTCTTGGGCAGCGATAACACTTTGCCGATCATCAATGCGGTAGATCTAAATGTGAGACAAGTAGAGTGCTTGGTGACTGTATTAAAGAGGTTCAAGCGAACTATTGGGTGGACTATTGCGGATATTATTAAGATTCCGCCCGGTATTTATTACCACAAAATACAACTCATGCCAGATCACCAACCTAGTATTGAGCACCAAAGAAGATTAAATCGACCTATGCAAGAGGTAGTTAAAAAGAAGATCATCAAGTGGTTGGATGTTGGAGTTATCTATCCCATTGCAGATAGTAGTTGGGTATGCCATGTTCAATGTGTGCCCAAGAAAGGTGGGATTACTGTGGTTCCTAAGGAGAGAAACGACCTTGTTTCGATGCGGCCCGTGATTGGATGGAGAGTCTGCATGGACTACTAGAAGCTAAATGCTTGGACAGAAAAACACCATTTCCCTATGCCATTCATGGATCAGATGTTAGATAGACTTGCTGGAAAGGGTTGGTATTGTTTTCTTAATGGTTATTCAGGCTACAATCAGATTTCCATAGCTCTAGAGGACCAAGAGAAGACCACCTTCACTTGCCCTTATGGGACTTTCGCCTTCAAAAGGATGCCCTTTAGGTTGTGCAATTATCCAGCAACCTTTCAGCGTTGTATGATGTCGATATTCTCTGATATGTTGGAGGACACTATTGAGGTATTTATGGATGATTTCTCTGTGGTAGGGACTCTTTTGATCAATGTCTGAATCATTTGGCTGAGGTACTTAAAAGGTGTGAACATTGCAATCTGGTGCTGAATTGGGAGAAGTCCCACTTTATGGTGAAAGAAGGGATAGTTCTAGGTCATAGAATCTCTGAAAAGGGCATTGAGGTAGATAAAGCGAAAGTTGAAGTAATAGAAACACTTCCCCCACCTTTTTTTGTAAAAGATGTGAGGAGTTTTCTAGGGCATGCAGGTTTCTACAAGAGATTCATCAAAGATTTCTCAAAAATTGCACATCATTTGTTCAAACTGCTCGAGAAGGAGTGTAAGTTCTACTTTGATGATGCTTGTCTTAGAGCATTTGGAGAGTTGAAGGAAAAGTTGGTTACTGCACCTATCATTATTTCACCTGATTGAGGACAACCGTTTGAGGTAATGTGTGATGCAAGTGGAGTGGCGCTTGGTGTGATACTAGGAAAGAGGAAAGAGAAAATTCTTCACCCTATTTACTATGCTAGGAAACCTCTAAATGTGTCCCAGAAGAATTATACTGTGACTGAACAAGAATTTCTTGCGGTGGTTTTTGCATTCGAGAAATTTCGATCCTACTTGCTTGGTACTAAGGTCATAGTGCATACTGGCCATTCTGCATTGAGGTACTTGATGCCGAAAAAGGATGTAAAACCAAGATTGATTAGATGTGTATTATTGCTGCAAGATTTTGATTTTGTGGTAAAAGATGGGAAGGGGACCGAAAATCAAGTTACCGATCACTTGTCCAGATTAGAGGAAGAGGCTATGCTAAAGCTTGGAGATATGGCTGAAATTAATGATGCTTTTCCAGATGAACATGTATTGGCTACCTCCCATGATCTTATTCCATGGTTTGCAGACTTTGCTAATTATTTGGCAAGCGATTCGGTGCCCTTGGACTTGTCTTTTCACCAAAGGAAAAAGTTTATGCATGATGTGAAGAAATTCTTTTGGGATGAGCCTTACTTGTATCGTAGTTGTGCTGATGGGATTATTCGTCGTTGTGTGCCTGAGGTCGAGATGTTAAGTGTACTTGAAGCATGCCATTCATCGCAGGTTGGAGGGCATCATAGTGGTATTCGGACTGCGCACAAGATTTTCCAGTGTGGTTACTACTGGCCTACCATCCACTAAGATGCTCATGATTTCGCCAAGTCTTGTGATCGTTGCCATAGAGAAGGAGGAATTTCAAAGAGGCAAGAGCTTCCTATGAATCCTATATTGGTGATAGAGTTGTTTGATGTATGGGGCATTGATTTTATGGGTCCATTTGTCACTTCACATGGGATGAACTATATACTTGTTGCATTTGATTATGTATCGAAGTGGGTAGAAATAGTTGTGCTCTTCAACAATGAAGGTAAAAGTGTCACCGCATTTTTGAAAAAGAATATCTTGTCCAGATTTGGTACCCCGAGGGCGATCATCAGTGATGGAGGTTCCCACTTTTGTAATAAGTTGTTCAAGGCGCTACTTGAGAAGTATGGTGTCCGCCACAATGTAGCCACTCCTTACCATCTACAAACTAGCGGACAAGTTGAAGTATCCAACAGAGAGATCAAATAGATTTTGACGAAGACTGTGAATGCTAATAGAACAGAGTCAAGGAAGCTTGATGATGCTCTATGGGCCTATCGCACTGCATACAAGACCCCCATAGGTATTTCTCGTTACCAACTTGTATATGGGAAGTCTTGTCATTTACCGGTAAAGCTAGAGAATAAGGTGATGTGGGCAATGAAGAAGCTAAATTTGGATTGGGGCGCTGCATCTAATCAAAGAATGAATGACTTGAATATGCTTGATGAGTTTCGCCTAAAAGCTTATGAAAGTTCAGCCTTGTACAAAGAGAAGATGAAGAGGTATCATGATCAAAGAATTGAAAAGCGAGAATTTGTGGTTGGTGATCTTGTGCTTCTGTTCAACTCTAGGTTGCACTTGTTTCCAGGCAAACTCAAGTCCAAATGGACTGGGCCATTTTTTCTCATAAAAGTGCTCCCCCATGGAGCAGTTGTGCTTGAAAATAGCGAAGGAACTAGGTTCATGGTAAACGGGCAAAGGATCATGATCTATCTGAGAAATGCTAAAAGTGTGCAAGAAGTGATTGAGGCCTATCATCTTGATAATGTCTGAGTAATCAAGAGGCCTGCGTCGTGCCACGACGTTAAATGAAGCGCTGCTTGGGAGGCAACCCAAGATGTACAATCTAGCCAACGATAGGTTTTCGTTTTCCATCTAGCAGTTTTTGTGTTTAGTTTATTCTCTTTATTAATTTAGATAGGCGTTTTAGTTTTTTTTATTGTGTGTTGGCTAGAATTAGCATAGGGTCCGTGTCTAAAAAAAAGTGTCCAGCAAAAATAAAAAGAATAGCTTAATGATTGCTACATGTGCAGGTACGCTATGAAAATTCTGCAGAAAATGGTCTGGTGTAGAGGTCTACGGACCCCATCGACGGCCCGTGGATGGTGTCCGTAGATCCCAGGTAAGTCCCTACAACTTGTCCAAGTGTAAGACTGATCAACGGTCCTAATCTACGGACCGTAGACGGGGTCTCGTGGGTCCAGAACCCTAAAGCTGCCTGCCCCGATCCAGACCCATCCTATTTAAAATCCCCCAATTTTAAATCATTCCACTTCCTTCGATTTACTCCCAAACCGTTTCATAACTTCCCAAACTCCTTAAATCACTCAATAATCACTCCATCACTCCCCAATTAATCCTCCCTTTCTTTTCCTCAAACCCCTAAATTCCCTTTCCTCTCCAAAAAATTTCCATAAGGTCCGGTGGTCGGGTTAGTCACGAAGAGGTAATTCTTTGTTCTTGCAAAGCTTAGTGTCGTCACACAATCACCCCACTCCTCATTCCTTGTAAGGTAATAGACTTTCCCCTTACTTTGAATTTCAGTTCAGAGATTGAATATAGAAAGTCGGGAGTCGGGTCTTGACCTGGGTAATTGTTAGATGTAATGGCATGATAAAATTGGAAGTTACAATACCCTTAGAACGATAGATAGTGATTGTGTTGCCTTATTGTATGTGATTATAAGTCTAAATGTAAGTTTCAACTTAGGGTTCTACAGTTTGTCTTAAATACTTGGTTAAAATGATTAATCGGAATCCTGAGAATGACAAACTAGCATGATTCAATGTTGAAATACATGGTTAGACTAGGATATTGTTGAAAATGGTCTAAGATGTGGACTTGAAAATAAAGAATGGCTGAAATCTGGCACAGATCACATCCATGATACCCCGTCTATGGACCGTAGATCAATCTATGGACCGTTGAATAGGTTAGTGGTTGGATGCACCTGAAGTTTCACCAAGTGTGAAACCACGGATGTGGACTACGGTTTGTAGATCAATCGTAGATCGTAGGTCTCCTCCGTGGATGGCCACTGTAGCCTCTGTCTGAAATCTTCATGGGACTTTGTTACTGTTCGTTTATAGTTTTAAATTTTTTTTTTGTTTGTTTATGGTTAGTTTTGGCACTAATATCGCTTCCACAGGTACGATGGCACCCAAGAAGCTAGTCACCTACTCAAAACAGGGCAAGTCAAAATCTGTTGGTCCTAGCTTCAGGTTAATCGATAAGGACACGGACACGGAAAGAGATTCAGCATACGTTCCTCGCAACACAAGGACTTGTCCCACTGCACCCCGAGCCACCAGAGGCACCCCAGAAGGTGATCCCCGATGTAGTCACTGTCTCCCAGTCTGATGAGGAGCACACACTGATCGGGTCACCAACTGGGGCTCCTTCCAGTGCAGCTACTGGGTCTGCGTCTGGCTCCGAATCTACCCATGCTTTGAGCTCTGAGTCCAGCCATGCTTCAGGGTCCGAGTCTGCCCATGCTTCGGGGTGCAATGCCAAGTCAGCCACTGGGTCCAGCCAGAATGAACAGGCAACCTCATCTGATGAGGCCACTAGCTCAGAGTAAGCACCCAAACCAAGGAATAAGAACCCTACTCCAGTGACCGGTGAGCCAAACAAATGGTGTGTTGAGGGCCAATGGCAAATCTATCGGGATGCCAAGATGATTAATGCCGAAGAGAAGATGGCCTGAATTGTTACAGAGGAGCCCAGAGTCCTCACAGGAATTTTGCACACTATCCCCGACATCCACCGGCTTTTTAACCTTCACAAGTGTGACTGGATGGCTCAAGACCCAGGTACCTATAGTGAGGATATTGTACGGGAGTTCTACACCTCATATGCCGCGACTCTCCGCGGTTCGATCTCCAAGCCGTCAAAACCTATAACCCAGGATCCTCTCACTTCCACTATGGTTCGGGGTTGTCCGGTGGACATATCACATGCCACCATCAGCCGCTTTCTCTATGCACCAACCACGGGCTATTCTTGGTCACTAAACACAGTGGAGTTTGATTACAGATGGGACATCGTGCGGAGCGGTGCTTTCCAGAGGAATGCTGTGCACCGAGAAGCGGTTATACTGTGGTTAGCTAAATACATTGCTACATATGGCGAGCGTGCGAAGTGGGTCGCCACACCACGGTTGGGTATCCGAAACGCCATATTAAACTTTGTGGCCAAGTTCTTCTGGTTGTTAGTGCGTAACAGGTTGTCGCCTGCAAAAGCTGACAACCAACCTATATGGGACGGAGCGGTCATGGTTGCAGCATTGGTAGCGGGAGTGGAAATTGCCTTTGCCCTCATGCTGCTGGCAGAGATTCACGAGAGGGCATTCAACACCTCCACTACTTACCCATTTCCATGTTTGATTTTCCAATTGTGTAGGGACTCTGGAGTGCCGATCTGGCATTGTGACAGGTTAATCCACCCTACAGGGACTTTGGATATATGCCTCATTCGAGATGAGGCAAATGTGGCGTCACCTCGTAGATAGCCCCAGGTTGAGGTACCTTCCTTTCGTGCAGATCTTGCAGACACGGTGGGGCAGGCACAGAGCAGTGACCCCATTATACCATATCACAACGATACTATCCCGGCCTCCTCTTCCCAGGCTGCTAGTAGGGCGCCCAGCTCATCCCGGTCCACACCACCATTAGGAGTTGTTGTTGTCCCGTTGGCTAGAGTATAGAAATTAGAAGCTCAGATGGCCACACTGCTGCATCACATCCAGCCTTGGATGCAAAAGTCGATAGACGAGTCCGAGGCCAGAATGGAGCGAAGGATGGAGGGCATGATGGACCGGAAGATCCTAGCCGTTTTCATCAGATATTGAGATAAAATAAGCATTTGAGGACACAATTTCTAATAAAATATAGCCCTAAATGACTCCAATTTCTCGACTCATCAACACCCCAAACTTAAACTTTGGCTTGTCCTCAAGCAAACTCAAGTTCAGTCGTTGAAAAAGGGTGTCTCAAATAGTGCTACACAAGACTCAATCATGAATGCACACAACAAGATTCAATTTACTTATGAAAAGATCAAATGTGCACTTAAAGATTCAAGTTGTGACTCACCAATATCAAAGAATCTCAAGCTCACAATACTTGCTTCAAATGCAAGTTCAAGCTCAAATATAGTGTTCAAACGCCCTCACAAAAAGGATGATTCCATCTTCACACAATGATTCACAGTTAAAATCTTTGAAATCAAATGCAACGCTCTCTCTCACAAGAAAGAACACAATGCATGCTTTCAACCATAGGTGTGCCCTTATTTTCCGATCAACATTTGTTTTAGCTCATTCAAGATCAGAAAGGTCTTTTCAAGGCTTGAAATGGGGTTGTGTGCAAATGTATGGTCATTTAGGCTCAGTGACTTTCCTCCTTATGAAATGTCGTGCTCACAACACTTCCTTTCCTTTTCCTTCATCATTCTCTTTAGTGCTCATAAGTCATCCTATTATTCACTTTCCATGGATTGTTTGAGAACCCCATTTCTTTTGTACCTTTATTTCACAACTTTCTTTTTCATTCTTTTTCTTTTTCTTTCTCTTTTTCTCTCTCTGTTTTTTTATATGGAGGGGTTCCATTCTTCTTAAATCCATGGGTGAGAGGAGACTTTCCTTGCACTTCTTGACTTCACCTTTTTTTTTTTCACACCCCCAACTTAGGCTTTTGGCCTAAGTTTGGCTATTCAACTAACCACAATTCAATAGGATTATAGGTAGCGGATTAAGAAAGGTTATGGTTTCATCAAGTTTCTTTCAAAGCAAGGTACGACTCAAAGGGTGTTCAAAAGAGAATAACAAGCTCACAAGGTAGGTCACAAAAAGAGGTATATGTCAAATTGGCTCACACTCTTAGAAGTTGCCTAAGATCATATCAAGAGATAGCATCACTTAGTTGACCGAAACAATGGGGCAAATTCAAGGATCTATCATGCATTGATCAAAGTAAGCTCCTCACACAAGGAATCGACACTAAAGTCAAACAAGACTCCACACTTTTGTTAGTGTGCAACGGTCATCACAGGAGACTCGATTCGATAAATGGCTAATCACAACGAGATGCAAAGAGTTCACGTATTGTCTACGCAACTTCATTTGGCCTCGTCGTAGCCGCGCATTCATGTTCCTTAGATTGAGAGCACTATTCAAGTCATCAGTATTGATCGTAATCGAGACTTAAATTTTGCGAAACAACAACCACATTCAACACATGAGAGGTGGAAAAAATGTTCGAAAAATATAAAAAAATTTGGAAGGGTAAAAATCGTTTTGCATTTTAAAATAAAAGCAGCCATCAGCTCAAACATCCATAGAAAGTAGATAAAACACAATTTTAAAGCAGAACAAACCAAGTATATACACAGAACATGACTATCAACACAAAAGGTGTGCGCCTCACCCCACCACAACTAAAAGCAATTTGTCCTCAAATGCAATTAACAACAGAATCCAAAAAGGTAAAATAAAGAAAGACAGAGAGGTAGGTAAAGAGGGAATCCTGGCTAATTGGTCGCTCCATCTGTCTAGGCTTTAGTGACCGGAGTGACCTCCAGAAGGACCAGCTCCACTGGATCTAGCAACAACTGTTAAGGAAGCTTGCACCACAACATATATCATGATTTCTTCAGTCTTGGCTATGTCATCTACTGCAGCTCCCTCAAACATCTCTTCGTCAGTCTCTGCCTCTGATTCAGAATCGATTGTATGCTCCATTCCATTCCCATGTCTTGTGGTGGTCTGAGGCATTTCGGGCACATCTGGAATTTCCATTGTTCCAAAGATCATGGACATATCGGTGGACTTTAGGTAGTCCACATGTTTTCTAAGCTCTGCAATAGCGGCCTTTAAGCCTGTCACCTCTTATGTGGCTCCTTGGTCGCGCTCACACACTGCTATCCTAGCTACCATAACATCAATCGTTGTGCTCAGTGGTTCCACAGTATCATCGAGAGCAGCCTGAATCATTCCAGGGATGGAGATCTCTATGTTGGTAGCCCACAAATCAGCAGATTGAGCGAGTTGTCCCATCCGGATCAAGGATGCCTGATTTATCAGCTCATATGAGTCATTAACAGCACCAGGTATAGGTGGTAATGCAGCAGCAGAGGGACTTAGAGAGTCTGCAGAAGTGGTAATGGCGTCAGATATACCTGAAGGCCCAGGGGCCGGAGTAGGCAAAGATGTATGTGCAAGTATAGATCCAGTGCCCACAACTTCCTTCTGCTTCTTTTCCGCTTGGTCCTGAAGATATTCTGCTTCGATCTTTCGGATATCGGTGGAGGCGGTGGCAACCAATTCCAAATCATATTTTGGATCTCTAGGCACCCGATATCTTTTGCACAATGCATTGATTAATACTGGGAAAGGGAAAGATGTCTGGCTCTGCTTTGCACGCATATGGATATCAGAAGCAATGATAATCCCTAGATTTATCCTGGTTTTCTCTATGATGCATCCAAGACAAGCTGCCTTAGCAAGGCGAAGTATTGATTCACTCTGTGATGGCATAATTGTGCTGTTGATGAACCTGAACCAGTATCTTGCAACTACGTTCTAATCTTTCTTTGCAATCGAAACTCCTTCTGCTAACCATTTCAGAGCATTGTCATCTTAGATTAGCGGGGCTAACCACTTTTTCATCTCATCCAGCTTCTCTGTTTAGATCAAGTGTTGGCAGCGGTCATTAATCTTATTGGACATACCCAAGGGTATGTTTATAGCTTCACTATCATAGGCTACCTTCCTCCCTCTAACAACCACGTAGTCAACTTCTCTGAAAGACGACACTAGCCTCTTCCGTTGAGGTACCAATGCACTTTATGCATTGTAAAATTCTCTGACCGAACTTCGTATGTATGAGCCATGGGGTTTTGTGATATTTCAGGTACTCTATTATCTTGGGGTACTTATCGATCACCACATCTATGGAGAGTCATTTTTTCCTCAATGATCGTTACAGCCCCTCAAACATTAATTTGTTCATTGATTTAGGTGTGGGGCCTTGTATTGGAGATGCCAGTACGATTGTCTGCTCTAAAACTTGACGAGTATGAGTGGTGGATCGAGGATTTATGATTCGAGATGGGTCATTCATCTATTTAGATTGTAACTCATTACTCTGTGCCTCCATCAGTTCATCGTCATCAGAACCCATGCTCTGACTGTCATATGTTGTTGGGTCATTGGTGTAAAAACTAGTACTATAGGAACTTGAATGTGATAGCTCAATAGTTTTGTCCTTGCCCTTGCCTTTCCCACTAGTTGGGGAAATTTTGGTGACCTTGTGCCTAGGTGCAGTTGCATCCTCATTAATTTCGATCCTTTTTTCTTTGTGTCGGGGTGGTTTGTTGCTACTAGCTTTGTTAGGTTTAGTCATACCTGCAAATGATTTGGGAGGAGTTATAGGAAAAAGCAAATAGAAGCACATACAATCTACTGCAGAAAGGCTCGCCAAGTAGATTGGCGAATCACCGAACCTTTTTGGCGAGCTAAATCGGGCTCGCCAAAAGGATTAGCGCCAAATTATAGCAAGTCGGCGATAGAAGATTCCTTTCGGTGACTCGCCACCTACTTTTGGCAAGCAAGGGTTTGTCCGCCGAAAGTTACACTACATAAGGTCTCAGGGGTAGCATACAGAGGGCGATCAAGAATATTTTCGGCAAGTCGCCAAGTGCGTTCGGCGACCCAAGGCTTCTCGCCAAAAGTTACATTCTCGGCCAATTTGACCTAATATCAAGGGCGAGATAGAGACATAGGGTGAATGGCCGAACGATTCGGCGAGCTCGACTCAACTCGCCAAATGGTCCAACGTGCCCATTTTCAATCCATCTTCTCGAATTCAATCCTGCAAACCCCGAAAGAAAAATCAAAACATGCATTAACTAAATTCATTCAAGACCCTTACTATCCATCACTCCAGAATACTCAGACTTCTCTCGGTTTTGCCAAGTTTAGCTATTTGACGATATATGCTCTTAAGAATGTGGCTACCTATTCAATCATTAAGCAGCTTTCATCATTTAGGACAAAAATGGGCTATTACGACTTCACCCAAAAAATCAAAACAACATGCAAGCACAACCCAATGAGATTATATTCAATTACAATCACAACAAATACAGGCATTTGACGATCAAAACACTACGGGCACAATTTTTAAATTGAAATAAACATTCTAATCCTAGCAGAAAGGCCCAGCACAAATTAATAAGATTTGATCATTGCAAAACAGTTCAAACTATTCAAAAGTAAAATCGGGGTTTGGATAACCAACCTTCGGTGCTGATTAAAATGTGATTGAAAAGCTAGGCAGCAAATAAATCAAACTTTGAACATAGATCACTCAACTAAAATACTAGTAGAATGTAACAATATTGAAAATACTACCTTGGTGTGAATTTGTGAAGATTTAAAGTGAGGGAAAGTGAAAGATCTCAAATCTTTGGACCTTTGGCCATTATAAACCATCCAGTTCGCAACCATTCGGTGACATTAGTTGCACTCACCAATCCAGTAGGCGACACACCGAATGGTCATTTACCTCGCCGAGTTTTACAGGACCTTCAGTTAAAGTGAAGGTCCAAACGACGGTTTTCCTCGGTAACGCCAACCTGGTCGGCGATTCACTGAATGGAATTATTAGTTCGCCCAATCTAATTTCAACACATTTTCAAACACTTTAACATGTTCATTCAACACACTATTATTTCTGAGACATACAAAGGCATATAAAACCTTGGGTTGCCTCCCAAGAAGCGCATTATTTAACGTCGTGGCTCGATGATGAGTCCACAAATTCGACTCATTTAGGGCTTTATTTTAAAGGAAATAGTGTCCTTGAATGTTTGTTTTATCTCAATACCTGATTAAACGGCTGAAGTTTTAGGTATTTGATGTTTTAGTGGAAGCATTGACACTTAGGTGCAAAATGGAGCAAATAGGGCTGAAAAGAACAAGAAATGGAATCGTGCGGATTGCCGAGTTTAACTTGGTGATTCGCTGAAATGACATGAACCGCCCTTCTCTCCAGTACGCGAAGCCTTGAAAGAAGTGGATCATAAGGCGAGGAAAGGAGCAGTCTGAGGGTCGCCGGTCAGTTCCGCAAAGAAATATTGTACCGCCCAATGATCTATAATGCGAGATGCTAAAGGCAAGACACTGAAGGCGATGAGTTGACCAAAAGGCAGATCGCCGAGTTCATCGGCAATCTCAAGTAATGTTGCTGAACAATCCTCGGCAGCACAATCTGTGAAAACTATAAATACTAGTTAGAATTGTTGTCTTAGCAAGAATATTTGGAGTGGAATAATAATAATTATTATTTTCACTTTAGAACAGACCTTAGCTGATATTTTTCTCTCAAGTTTGGATAGGGTTTTGTGGAGACTTAAAGAAAGGAGTTCTTCTTCCCCAAGTAGGAACTGGGTCTTCTCTATTCATTTTCCTTTGCTAAATTTAAGGTTTAATTTCTTATACCCATTTGATTTCATTATCATGTTAGGTATAATATCTTATTTCTTGATGTGTGGCTAAAAACCCCATTCTTGGGGTGTGATTTAGCAAATATGGGTTGATATCATTGTTGGGTCTTGCTTGCTGATAGGTTAGATGTATTTTAATGGTGATTTCACCTAGTGGTTGTGGTTTAATCTAAAGGGTTTGTAGTTGCAAATAAAAAGCCACCCATGTGTTTTTGGCTTGCCCGAGAGGGAGGTGGCGAAACCAAAACCACTAGACCGATGGCCTAAGGTGTGGGTCGACATGAGGTTCAGCCTGAAAGGGTGAGCCTTAGTCCCATATCCTAACCCTCAGCTCGAGAGAGTGAGTGGGATAAGGCGTAGGCTGGTCTTCATGTGGCAAATGGGTGTCCAAGAGGAACGCATTTGAAACGGGGTAAGTTGCCCGAGAGGGAACTTATTTCCATTTACAGCTTAGCCTAGTCACTATTGTCTTGCAAATTTCCTATTGAAAGCATGTACCCAACAATTTGTCTCAACTTGTATTGCGGTCACATCCCAAGAACCTTTCCCCATACTTGATTTTTGTGTTTATTTTGTTGTTTTATCACTTTTTACAAAACTCCCGTTTGATAATTAACACTTTTGTGTCACCCTCTTTTATATACTATGTTTTTGTTCGTTAATATCTTTAGCTACGACTACTTAGAATGTAAATTCTATTTTTCTATCAATTCTCAAAATCGCTCCCTTGGGACACGACCCCAACCCTTCATTGGGTTAGTATATTATCGACAATCATACACACTCATACCGTAGGATAGTGTCGTTGGTCAGGATAAGCATCAAAATGGCTCCGCTGCCAGGGAGTGGTGTTATTTGAGAATTTTTAGTTCACTAGAATTTCCGTCTTATTAATCGTAGATTATTAACTTTACTCCTAGTTTTGTTTTTCTTTGAGTTTTTGATTGTATGTAATCCCAAGGATCATTGGCAAGAATTTTGGTTTTCCGTAGTTGTATCTTTACTAATCATAGTTGTAGTTTTGCTTTGATTGTTTGAACATTACAGCAGGGAACAAACTATGGATGGTCATAATGGATACCACACGATTCGTCCCCTGCTGAAACTACGAAACCTCAGGGACAACCTCTTAACATTTAAACAGGTAGGGGATGAAACAATTCAGGACATGTGGCTGAAGTTTCAAGCAGTGCTGGAACCATGCCCATCTCATGGGATTACGAATAAGGCACTATTGGAGAGCTTCCATAGGGGTCTTGGACACGAGAATAGAAGCATAGTCGATCAGATTTGCGAGGGGGGCATCCTATACCAACATTATAAAGTCGGCGAAAAACTCCTTGATGGTATGGTAGCAACCAGAATAAAAGCCAAAAAGAAGGAGTAGGAAGCACTAATTACGCAGTTGGATGATCTTCCCAACTGAGTCACAGAATTGGAAATACAAACCATGGGTAAAGAAAAGTATCACTCCCTCCGTGAGTATAGTCATGGGAAGAAACAGGGAGGTGTGCAAGGAGATGAAGCTCTTTCACTCATTCAAAAGAAAATGAAGGCACAAGAGGAGATGTTGAATGAGATGAAGGAAAATATCGCAATGCTAAATGAAGCATCAGCCTCTCACTCCATGACCATCCAGCTGCAAGATGCTCAAATCGGCCATTTGATATCAGGCCACTACCCACCATTCACCGAGGATTCGCCTAATTACAACATGGGCAAATCCGAGGCTGAAGAATAATTGCTGACTTGCGTCGTGCCACGACATTAACTAAGGCGTTGTTTGGGAGGCAACCCAATACCCTTTCTTGCTTTGTTTTACCTTAAGAAAATAATGGTGTGTTGTTTGTATAGGAAGAAACGAGGGAGATGATTGAAAGAGGATATGGAGGCAAGCAACAAGTCTACTTGGCGAATCACTGAAAAGATTTGCGAACACAATGCATTGTCAGCCAAAACCCTGTGCAACTCGGCAGACTCGAAAAGAGTTGTGGCGCATCGCCGACCATGTCAGCGATTGCGTTGTGGACCGCCATTGGAACCTTCACAGGAGCTGCAGATCCAGTGACATTTGGCCAACTAATTAAACATTTGGCGTGTCACCAAATAATTAGGCGAACTCGATTTATATTGCCGAATAGGCAAAAACTGAACGGTTTTTGCAAGCCACGGGTTTAAAAGTCCCATGTCATTCATTTTCTCTCACTTCTTCGACCTACCAAATTCACACATGCACTCTATTTTTATATTTATTACAGTACTGGAATATTGTGGCTCATTGATTTGTGCGCGGATTTGGATTGCATTGCTGCCTAGCATTTAATTAGCAACTATTCAACATCAAAGGTTAGCAGTCTGAACATCGCGTTTAAAAATAATATAATTGTACTCATTTTCATAATGATGAAAGGGCTAAACCTTTGTTGAATCTCTGAGTTACTGGAATTACATGTATTTTCTATCATAATGTGGTACCTAGTGCATTATTCGAGGAGTTCCCACTTAGCTATACGTTGAGTTGGATTGTTACTGATGGGAATAGAAGTTTCTATGTGTCTTCGTTGAAATTGAGTTATGTGCGCATAGGCTATAGTGTCTAGGGTTGCTAGGTGAAAGTCGAAATGATGGGTTGATAATGGACACGTTGAGCTGATAGGCGAGGTGACCGAGTTCTGCCGAACTGCTCAGCGGTTCACCTAGCAGCTCCATTTCACTCTTCACTGCGCATTTTATGTACTGATTGAACTTTAACTCTCGATAGTCAGTTTGGTTCGCATAACACACCCGGAGGCTCTCCGAAAGAGCCCCTGTTCGCATTTCGCCCACCCTTTTTGTGTCATGGGTACATCAATTTACGCACATAGAAACACCAGTTTTTCTCTTATTTGAATTACTATTTAACTTATCCTCGAAGTGGTTGTAGAAATGGCTAGACTAAAAGTTGAAAGGAGAGATGACCCACCCAGGCATGTAAAAGCACGAGAATTTAGAAAAGAGGAAAAGAGAATCGAGATGGCCAGGCAAAGAAAGTACACCAAGGAATCTAGGATAAAGAGACGAATTCCTTTCGATCTTAATGTCCGCCCATGTGATCGAAGATTAGTTAATGCAGTACATGCCTTCAGAGCAGCTTAGGAGATAGATCAGATGATTTCAGCAAATTTTGCTGCAGAGGCTAAGGCAAAGGCAAACAGTGGAGACCAAAATGACAATGCTCCAGGGACCATTGTTTTACTTCAGAAATATGCACCGGGCACTGATGCCCAGAGGGATGGAGCGAATGCTTAAACAAGATCTCTTCTTTACCTCCCTCTTTATTTTTTCTTTATCTGACCTTTTGGATACTCATTACTTGCATTTGAGGACAAAAGATTTTTATTTGTGGTGGGGTGAGGGCCACACCTTTGGTGTTGACATACATCTTTTGTTCTGTATATATTTGGGTTGTTTGCTTTAATTTGTGTTTTAAATACAACTTGTTTGTCGATGTTTGATCTTATGGCTCCTGTTGTTTTAATTGCAAAATAATTTTGATCCTTTCGAAAAAATTTCACCACCTCTTGTGTTGAAAGTGGTTGTTCTTTTGCAAAAAACTTTAAGTCTCGATTTCGATCAATATCGATGACTTGAATAGTGCTCCCAATTGAACTAACATAAATGTACGGCTACGACGAGGTCAAATGAAGTTACATAGACAATATGTCCACTCTTTGCATCTCGTTGTGACTGGCCATTTATCGAATTGATTTTCTTGTGAGGACCGTTGCACGCTAGCGAACGTGTCTAGTCTTATTTGACTGAAGTATCGATGCCTTGTGTGATTAGCTTACTTTGAACCATGCATGAATAAACCTAGAATTTTCCTGGTTAGTCTGATTGATTAAGAAAGGTGTACTCTTGAGATGATCTTAGGCAATTTTAAAGAGTGTGAGCCAATTTGACATATACCTCTTTTTGTGACCTACCTCTGAGCGTGTGAAACTCTTTTGAACACCTTTGAGCCTTAGCTTTCTTTGGAAGAACCTTGATAAACCCTAGACCTATTTTGATCCACTACCTATAATCCTCTTGATTTGTGGTTTAGCAAATAGCCAACTAAGGCGAAAATCCTAAGTTGGGGGTGTGGTGAAAGGAAAACGGAGAAGTCAAGAAGTGCAAGAAAAATCCCCCTTAACCCATGGTATTGCATAAAAATGGAACACCTTCAATTCAATTCATAAAAAAAATATAAAAAATAAATATTATTATATATATATATGAAATGTGGAATAAAGTACGAAGGGAATCAGGTTTCAAGCAATCCATGGAGGAGAATAAAACAAAAAAAGGTGACTTAGAAGCACTAGAAAAAGAATTGATAAAGGAAAAGAAGGGAATGCCTTGAGAATATCACAACTCAGGAGAAAAAAGTCACTAAGCCTAAATGACCATACCTTTGCACTCAGGCCCGTTACAAGCCTTAGAAAGACCTTTTTGATCTTGAGTAAGCTAGATCGAAAGTCAATTGGAAAATAAGGGCAAACCTATGGGTGAAAATATGCATTGTTTCAGGTATTTGCAGTTTTTAATGGAAATAGTGTCCTTGAATGCTTGTTTTATCTCAATACCTGATTAAAATGCTGAAGTTTCAGGTATTTGCAGTTTTAATGGAAGGATGGACACTTAGGCGCAAAACGGAGCAAACAGGACTGAAAAGAACAAGAAATGGAATCCTGCGGATCGCCGAGTTCAACTTGGCGAGTCACTGAAACGACATGAACCGTCCTTCGCTCCAGTACGTGAAGCCTTGAAGGAAATGGATCAAAAGGCGAGGAAAGGAGCAATAGGCGAGTCGCCGATCAGTTCCACAAAGCAATATTGTACCGCCCAATGATCTAGAATGCGAGGATGCTAACGGCAAGACACTGAAAAGGATGAGCTGACCAAAAGGCGGATCGCCGAGTTCATCGGCGATCTCGACTAATGTCGCCGAATAATCCTCCACAGCACAATATATGAAAACTATAAATACTAGTTAGAATTGTAGTCTAAGCAAGAATTTTGGGAGTGGAACAATTATTATTATTATTTTCACTTTAGAATAGACTTTAGCTGATATTTTTCTCTCAAATTTAGAGAGGATTTTGTGAAGAATTGAAGAAAGGAGTTCTTTTTCCCCAAGTTGGAAGTGGGTCTTCGCTATTCATTTTCCTTTCCTAAATTTAAGGTTTAATTTCTTATACCCAGTTGATTTCATTACCATGTTAGGTATAATTTCTTAGTTCTTGATGTGTGGCTAAAAACCCCCATTCTTGGGGTGTGATTTAGCAAATATGGGTTGATATCCTTGTTGGGTCTTGCTTGCTGATAAGTTAGATGTATTTTAATAGTGATTTCACCTAGTGGTTGTGGTTTAATCTAAAGGGTTTGTAGTTGCAAATACAAAGCCACCCATGTGTTTTCGGCTTGCCCGAGAGGGAGGTGGCGAAACCAAAACCACTAGACTGATGGCCTAAGGAGTGGGTCGACATGAGGTTCAGCCCGAGAGGGTGAGCCCTAGTCCCATATCCTAACACTCAGCTCGAGAGAGTGAGTGGGGTAAGGCGTAGGCTGCTCTTCATGCGGCAAATGGGTGT
>JAJOOF010002654.1:0-25301 GCA_029582545.1 Solanum lignicaule
AGAAATATTTAAAAATTATATCAAAGTAAATATTTTTATGTATAAAATAAAATTTTAAAATTATATATATAATGTCGGATTGGTTTGGTCTCGGGTTGATTTTTTTTAGTTAAAACCAAACCAAACCAAATATAGTCGGGTTTTTTTTTTCAATACCAAACCAAGTCAAACCAAACCACTAGTCGGGCTTTTTTCGATTTGACTTAATTTGCGGTTTGATTCGATTTTCGATTCGAATTTGTACACCCTTAATATAACTTATTTTAAATTAGTCTATTTCCATCCAAATAATTTTTGAGTGAAACAATATTCTATTTATTTACCAATTCAACCTATTTTGATCTACATATCAGACAATACTTCCTAAACATAAAATTCGACCATTGATAAAGGAAAGTATCCACAACTTGGCCGGTTATGAAAAAAAATATTCACAACTATATGGGAAAGATGGTAGAAAAAAAATGGTGACATGATTGATATATGGGAAGTACGTAGAAAGTAATAACAAGATTCCGATCTAAGTTTCTTTTTCATTATAATTTGTTAGTATAGACTATAGTACTTACTATCTTTTGAATTTTGTATATACATACATAATGATTATCATCATATTGGTGCACGCAGGGAGCGTGGATCTGTCTATAACTTTTTCAGTCATGAATATATGACAAAATCTCATCTTTTTCTTTTTCCTCCACTTTTTTCTTTTTTGGGTCAAACTAATTTCTTCTGCTATATATATAAACTTAAGATTTGAAATGATAAAAAAATATATATAAATTTTAAATCTTGAATTTACGGTATAACTAAATTTATTATTGACAGTACTAAAGAGAAAAAAAACATGCACGTTCTCTCTTCAAAGAGGAATATTACAGCTCCATAACACACTTTTACCACAAATCATAATGTGGTATAGTACTATATATTCATTTTGATTAACTTTTTTCCTTACAGTACCATATCCAATGAATTTTGCTGGAATTTATTTCACACTTTTGTATTCTAATTAACTTGTGCATACATTAATTTTATTTTCTTTGCCAAAAGTTATTACTGTAGCTAATTCCTTAACCTGTAAGTTTTTCTTGTCATTCATTTTCTCTTTTATTTTTTTCCTTCATTAGGAAGTAGTCTTCGTAATGTACGTATATGTGTGTACTAAAATACCTTAAAGACAAAGGACCTGATATATTATTGTGAATTGAAATTAACATACAAATATGCGTACATATGTAACTAAAGCATTTAGCGGCAATGATGTATATAATTGCCGCTATATTAGTATTTATAACTAATTAATACTCTATATAAATATCATTAAAGACCTTAACAATTCTGAATATATATAATGCCATTACTTTTTTAAAAAAAAAAGAAGTCATCACCAATAGGTTGTGAGCCGAGAGAGTGTGTGGGGGTGAGGGATTGGCTAGACCCCTACCATGTGATTTAAGTAGATATACTTGCAAAAGATTAGAGGGGACAAGTATCTTACCTCTAACGAGCAAAAAAAGATTGATTAGACAATCTAAAAGAAAGGAAGTAGCCTATACAAGTTCCTTTCCGGGACTACAACAATCAATTAACAAACTAAAAAGTTACATGATCAATTGCCGCTAAATATTTTTGCGGCAATACAATGAAAATCTATTTCCTCTAAATGTGTGTTTTATTGTAGTGATAGGTGTATTTCGGTGTATATATATACATAACTTAGACATAAAAATATTGTGAATTGAAATTAACATAAGTGATGTTTGTTCTGGTAGGACACTATGCATGTACCAAATTAAAGTTCTAACTTTAGTGTTAAATGTTTGTATTTCCAATCTTGTGTTTATGAGAACAAGACACATGACTGATCATGTAATCCATGTTGTTATTAGCATGCATCTCATGATTAGTTCTCCACTGCCACATTAATTAGAACTAATCCTACAATTTTTGTTCGTTATTGAACTATAATTGCTCAAAATATTGCTTCTTCTTTTTTTTAATTATTATTTAGAGGGGGTGGGGTGTGGGGGTCATGTGAGAAGAGAACATTTAAGGCTGGTCAGCAAATTATTACTCCTCTTTATTTATGTGTCATATAAGTTGATAACTTTTTCACCAGAAATTACAATTATATTGGACCCTCCATTTTTGTGTTGTAAAAGAATTTTTCCGATATTAATACTGGGTTAATCTATCTGTCTGAATATAGTTTATATTGTATTATATTATATAATTCAAATATGAGTAGGATTTTTTCTTAGGAGTGCTAACTAATTCTGTGACCACCAAGCTACGACGACGTGTGATAGAGTTGTAAGTATTTATTTATTCTTCAAATTCAAATTATGAATTTAAGATAATTTTTATCATGCAGTGTTTTATGTCTTAATATGAAATTCCTGACTCACGATTAATTGAATCATATTTTAAATATCGAACATAGGATAATAAAACAAAAAGTAATAACCATACGCCATATGCAGAAGAAATCTACTGTTGCAAAATGCTAACACTGTTTTATCGATGCTGTTGTTGTACCAAAAGTTGATGTGCACACACCAAGTAACCCCTATAAAATGACCAAAACACCCTTGAGCAAGCTTTGACTAGACAGTCCTTTCAAATAAAAAAGCTGCTTGTAAATTCGAATCATTGTGCATCTTCGGGAGTAGGGATGGAATGTCCTTTTCTACTCTATTAGCTGCCATGAATGGAGGGACAAACTTGTAATTTACAATGTTAATTAAGCAAAAATTACTCACAAAAATTTACTCAATTTAAAAAAAGTAGATCCATCTTTTATAATCATGATCCTTCGATCAATTTGCACATATCTTGATTAATTTTACAAAATATTTGCTATTTGCCACCATAAGTATCGAAAAAGGTATAAGACTTTCTACCTAGTGTCCGCAGGACCCATTTAGTGATGGTGTTTTTTCTATACACATGACTCAAACTCAAGATCTTTAATTAAGGATGAAACAATTTCACCACTACGATACTACACCACATCCTATGAATGTGAAAAAGGTATATTGATTAAAGGTAAAGAAATTAATTTTGTTAGCAGTGTAATAAATTTGCATCAAAATAAAGGGGGTTAGTATTTAGCTAGCTAGACACTCACTGTATGCAGAGAAAGAGGCTGACAAAAAAGAAATCCTTACGTGTAGGATGTAAATGGCCCTGTGGGTGTTATAATACTGGAGTCTCTACTTTGTATTTATATGTGTATGCAAATTTACTGTGCCCATCAAATAATGATCTTCTGTTTTTATTTGTTTGGCTTCTTTCTTTTTTCTTCCTTGTCTTCAGTACTCCTACCTCATTATATCAAGTTTGGAACATTATGATTGGGTCAAGAACTCTCTCAAATACCCCCACCCTCTCCAAAAATAATAATAATTGAAAACACCCTTAAATTCTTCATCTTCGAACTAATAATAACCTTAAGGTAATTAATTAAGCATGCATCCTTGATCTTGCAACATCAGTGAAATTTATTTCTAAATTCTCTCCAAATTTAAAAGTGTTTTCGACACTTCTCTCGGATTTTTACTAAGAGTTTCATGCTTCTATAATAATTTGAGACCACTCGCTATCATATGGCAAATCAAAATGTATCTAAATTTAGTTAGTCAAATAAAATAACGTTTTTAAGGCTACAATAATTCAAAGACGAAATTTATAATTTACATCAAGTTATAAATATTCTCAATACTTCTCTCAAAATAAAATAAATGTATTTTTTTTTTAATTTAAAAAAAGGCTTTTAATTTTTAATTTTTGTTCCGAACCTAACCTTGAAGTTTTTATTAAGGGGTGTGACTCTTCAACAATATCTGGCAAAGGGAAAAGTTTTATGAGAGAAAGCTGATGAAAAGCTGAAAGTTGAAAAGCTAAAAGAAAGCTGATGATAACCGAAAGAGAGAAAGTAAAGAAGAAAAGACCCTTTTTATTATTTTCCTCCATGGATTTATCTGTGTTTTAATTTCTTCTTCTCCAATTCCCATCTCTCTTTCTACTCCATAGTTTTTCATGTTGTAATTAACCCTTTTTTTTTTCTTCAAAAACCTAAGATTAATACACCCACTTAGCTATCCCTAACTTGTTAATTTTACTGAATTTTCATATCTATTGATCAGCCATGTTAAGCAATAACAATCCCTCTTCTTCATCCGACCCGTTTAATTCCTCAGAAAATGCAAACAATGCTAGTAGACGAAGACGAAGACCTGCAGGAACTCCAGGTATGCATAATTCAATTACTATAGTAAGAATCGAACACACACCTATTGTTTTTTTTATCAGATGAATTGTGCTAACTTTTTTTTTTTTTTTTTGAAATTTGATTAATTCTACTAGATCCAGATGCAGAAGTAGTATCGCTTTCACCGAAAACGTTACTGGAATCGGATCGATACGTATGTGAGATCTGTAATCAGGGATTTCAGAGAGACCAAAACTTACAGATGCATAGAAGAAGGCATAAAGTGCCATGGAAGCTGCTTAAAAGAGAAACCCCAATTGTTAGAAAGCGCGTTTTCGTTTGCCCAGAGCCAACTTGTCTCCACCATGATCCTTGTCATGCTTTAGGAGATCTCGTCGGTATTAAAAAGCATTTCCGTAGAAAACACAGTAATCACAAGCAATGGGTTTGTGAGAAATGCTCAAAAGGATATGCGGTTCAGTCTGATTACAAAGCTCATCTTAAAACTTGCGGCACTCGTGGCCATTCTTGTGATTGTGGCCGCGTTTTTTCAAGGTATACTCTTCTACCTTACGAGATAGGCTGTATGTGCTTGGAACAATATTATACTAAGCTATTCTTATTATTTTTTTAAAAATAAAAATGATTCTTAAAATCTACGAATTGAGTAGTACAATGTCATGTCTTGGTCCAAAACAAACGGTTTCTATACGAGAGTTTACGGATTTTTTTGATCTTGTAACGGCTGTTTAGTCCGTCTTTTGGAAAGAGAAGGAATATTAAACAAAGTCCGCAAAATTAGTAAACTGTTTCTTCAGATATAAATGATACTAGTTGCCTTAATACTAGTACTTTATTTTATACTTTTAAATAAATAGTCTTTCATAAGTTATTCTTAAGTTTCAATAAAAAAAAATTAAGAATCTGATTTCGTTTAAATAATCAACGTGTTTTTGATTTGTAAATCTTTTTCATTATTCTATGTTTCCTAGAAGAATGAAATTGAATCTCCCGAAAGAAAAAAAAAACATTCTGTTTGCTAATTAGTTAAGAAGAATGAGGAAGTTGGTTATCCTTCTAGTATATAGTAGTAGTAGTATTTTTTTTTTTCTTGTTGTACGTCAAATGTGTATTTATGAAGATGCTTTTGGTTTAGCTAAGTTCGTGTAATTTTGCCTAACATAGTTATGCTTTTCTTCTTAGTTACTTTCTCCCATATTCATCAATGATAAGTTTGAATCATCACATATTACCAACATTTGATGAAGTTGTCCTTTTTTTTTCACTTTTTCAAAATCATTACCACTTTACTTTTTTTTACCAAACAAGTAAATTACTATTTGCATGACGAAAAAATTGATTCCTTTCTATTCTTTCTTTCTTCATGTAGGGTGGAAAGCTTCATTGAGCATCAAGACGCTTGTAGCATGGGCAGACTCCGATCTGAATCACAATCCTTACATCCACCTTGCCTTTCTCGCACAGCTTCTAGTACTCCTAGCCCGTCTAGCGACACGAATCTCAGCACAACACCATGGTCTAGTACATTGCTAAAAAAATTGTCATCCGCTGCAGCTGCAGCTACTCATCATGCTAATCCCAACATCATAAAAAGTTGTACAAACAAACACAATTTGGAGCTACAGCTCTTGACTACTACTACATCATCATCTAGCCCGGCATTTGACGTCTCCGTATCATCTAAACCAAACGAAGATCATTCAGCTTACAATCTCCAACTCTCCATTGGCTCTTCAGACTTCAACGAGTCTTCAGAAAACGCGAATGAGAAGCGTAGTTCAGATGCTTTGAGGCTGAAAGATGAGGCAACGGAGCAGCTAAGGGTAGCGATGTCAGAAAAGGCGTATGCTGAAGAGGCGAGGCAGCAAGCAAAACGGCAGATCGAGTTGGCTGAGCAGGAATTTTCCAATGCTAAGAGAATTAGACAACAAGCACAAGCGGAGTTGGATAAGGCTAATGCTTTGAAAGAACATGCCATCAAGCAAATCAACTCTACACTTTCACAAATCACTTGTCATTCTTGCAAACAGAAATTCCAATCAACTACCAGAGTTAGTATTATTGATGAAAATAACTCATTGGCATTGAGTTATATTTCTTCGGGTTTATCAGAAGGTCATCATCATGAAGTTGCCAACAATATCAATCAAAACGAACATCTCAAACTTTCTCAACATTAGTTGCTTTTATTTTTATGTTTATTGATTATATGATTATAGCTAGTAGTGTAGTGAGGGTGGTGGTGATGCTAAGAATAGTTAATGAAGGGTTGTATGGTTAAAAAAAAAGGAGTATTTGGTGTAATTTTTTTTTATTTAATTCTTGCACGGTGACTGTCATAATGGTGTTTTTTTTTTTTTTTCAACAAAGGCAATAATGTGAGATTTCTTGGTATCAAATTTTGCAGGGGTTCTTCATTTCACTACTAGTACTCATTAATATAGTAAACTATTTCATTGAGTTGAATGAGCTGTATATATATTTTATTTTTTTTAATAAAAAAAAACAGAGAAAAACAGAGAATTAAATTATGTTATCTGGTCTCTCACTCTTAAATTTTTTGTATTGTGTTAGATTTTGCATTTGGACTATTTAGAGATCTTTGTTGGGTAAGGGTGACCACAGTATTAAAGAAGTGTACTGCCAATTAAAATTTTGAAAAAAGAAGGGGAATCAGATAATAGTCCTTTTCCTGTGCATCCTTATAAATGTTAAAGGTGAAAATACCATGTTTTTCAGTGCCAAAGTTGGCAGAGTAGTCTCTTTCAAACTCTTCAGACACAAACAAACTCCATTATATTCATTGATAACACTAGTACTACTTTTACTTACTAGTCATCACAACTCTATACAATATCACACCCCTCTCCTCCAATCTTTTGTTTTCTCTTCTTTCATTCATGAGAATCAGTAGCGCTAGCTGCTGAAGAAAAGAGACAGTACTGTGGGTACAGTTACCAGTAAGTGTCTGGAGAAAAAGACCAAAGCATCTTTCCTTTTTATGCAGAAGAGCAATATCTATAGTTTCTAGTTTAATACAATACTTAACAAAATTTAACTATGTGTTCCCAACGATATGTACTTTCTTTGGTTAAATTACATATAACCCCCTTAGAGGATCTTTATCTTTGGGTTCCTTTGGTTTTAGAATATTATTTGAACTTACGTCGAATAAGATTTATTTACTGAATTTGAAGTTGAGATTTCTAGTTTTATTCATCCTAGTTGATTATAAGAGTTACTTTACTCCCCTTAATTTAAAATTTTAGCTAATATTTCTCAATAATGTAAAATAATTTATGTATATATTAATTTAGAGCTTGTTTAAATTGATTTGTTTTAAGTACTTTTAATTTTTTAAGCACTAGAATTTTGGGGTGTTGGGTATATTTGAAAAATGTTTATTAGTATTTTGTTTTAAGCTAAAATGATAAAAATATGTTATGACTTTTGACATATAAATCAAAAGGTAAAAGTCAATCCAAACAAACTTTTAATCTTTTTGTTGATCACTTTTCATTTTGAGCAGTGCTTAAAAAATCATAAATAAGAAGATAATTTTACTAATTCATCTCTGATAAACTTTTTGGAATTTTACGAACAAATGTAAATATTTTCTAAAAGAATAAATTGCAAGAGGAATATAGAAAAGATTTCATTAATATTTTCTTGATTTAGTATGGTAGACAACTAATACTTTCAAAAAGAGTGACCTAGTTTGACTTGATACGAAGTTTAAGAAAATAAAGAAACTTTTGAATCTTGTGATCCTAAATTAAAGTTATGTCAAATGTACAAAATTGTTCTTTAATCTTGTGGTCTTAAACATGCCACGTAGAAAGTTGAAAGTAAAATGTTACCAAAAAAAAAGAAAAAAAGTCATTCTTTTTTAAACAAACTAAAAAGGAAAGGAAGTCATTCTTTTTTAAACGGAAGGAGTATAAGATAACTATTTTTAGTATAATGATCAACTAATATGGGACATGGGACGAAGGAAGTATTGTTTTTAAGTTTCAATCATTATGGATAACTATATAGGAGTATATTTAGAAGGTAAATTCCAATTTGAATAATTAACTTTGTTTGGCTGGCATGAAGATTATGAGGAGATATTGTGACTTTTAACGAATTTTCTACTTATTACTTCATCTATGCACAAATAAATTGATGCAAATTAATAAGTATAAATTATAGGAACCACATATTATAAGTATTCATCCTATCCCTTCTAGTTTTCTATTTACCAAAAATCCCTTAAAAATGATGTTTGCGGGATACATAGCGTTGTGCACGGGATACATAGCGCTTGATACATTCCACATAGTGTTGTGCACGGGATACATTAGGTTTGATACATTCCACATAGCGGGATACATAGCGTTGTGCTCGGAATACATGCGGGATACATAGCGTTGTGCTCGGAATACATGCGGGATACATAGCGTTGTGCTCGGAATACATGCGGGATACATAGCGTTTGATACATTCCACATAGCGGGATACATAGCGTTGTGCACGGAATACATGCGGGATACATAGCGTTTGATATATTCCACATAGCGGGATACATAGGTAAATAAGGGATTTTTGAAATTTTTGAAATAAGTAGGGATAAATGGATATTAAGGTAAGTAAAGGAGTGTAGTTAAGTAATTTGTCCAATTAAGTATTAGTACTTCAATATATTTTTAAAATTCTTTTGTTAGACATATTTACATTGTGTTCTCGAAGAATTTAATTATGGCCAATTAAGGATTAATCATGACCAATAAATGAATAAAGATCATTTTGGCGCTAAAGACGGACATTTAACAACAGACAAAGATCCATCTTTTATGTCTTTTCAATGAATTTAGATTTAAGAATATCGACCTGCCAACTATAATCAAAATGATCGTTCTTACTTTTCACAACCAAATTTCCCTGTCCTTTCAATTAGCATGACTAAATTTTCTGTTTTTTATATATTTAAAACTTGGAAAATAGATTATATACATGTAAAACAAGAGAGATTATAATAATTTTGAAGATTGAGAAAATTGTGAAGATTAACAAAAATAGATCTTTTAGCTTCTAGTGGTTGCCTAATGACTAGATAGTGTTTGGATGGAAAATCAAAGAAAAGGAGATATTTGTCTATTGTTTAGAATTTGAGTGTTATCTTCGATTTTAATATAAACTTTTTTTTGGGGGTGGGGGATTTATTATACACATTTATTTAGAATAAGACTCAAGATTAAAGAAATGTTAATTTGCGAAGGTAATGTCTCATCAATTACATATTTCGCTTACATACATGCATTGTAGTCCCTTTTATTTTAATTTATATAATTTAATTTAATTGAGTATTGATTTTTTCTTTTTCAGAAAGTTTTTTTTAAAAAAAATTATTGTTTTAAAATGTATGTCATAAACTCATAATATATGTATTACTATATATAACACTCTAGAACTTAATACGTAATTAGATAAGTTAGTAATTCAAAAGGTGAAGATTGGTGAGACTATATGAGGAGACAACATTTCATTTTTGTCATGATCCAGACCGTCGTGATTGGCACCACACTAACTCTCCGGTGGGAGAACCACTACTACAACCCAAATCAAGCAACTAAACCAAAACTAAGGCACTTAAGTTACGGAAGCAAGTTAATTACTAAGGAAATAAATAGAGTTCCCATAAACTCTAACAAAAGTCTAACAATAATAAACTAACGATGCGAAAGTAATGCCTAGAACCTGAAAGTCAATGCACCAAAACATCTAAAGTTCAACAAGTCTAAACAAAAAAGGATGCAACCCCAATCTAATGAACTAATCAACTAACTAAAACATAGTCTAAGTCCGGAAATGGTGGACATAGACGAAAGAGAACTCATGGCAGCCCGAAATTGGCTCACCCTTAAATTCGAACGATCACTGATCTCCTAAGCGAGGTCTGTCAGTAGCCGCTTGAAGATGCCCTGTACTCAACAAAAATAACAGCAAGTGCAGTATCAGTACACAACCACAGTGTACTGGTAGGATCACGCGGCTATCCCACTAAGTGTAACATACATTAGTCAATACAACAATATAATCACATGCATATATCAAACATATACAGTATCATTAACATATACGAACAATGAACAACTTCACATTTCTCAAGATACACAATTATATCAAATAATTGATCCTCTCATAGAACCCAAACCCAAATAGTTAGCATACCGGAACGTGGTACCCGATCCCATGATTATGCCGGAATGTGGCAATCGATCCCATAATTATGTCGGAACGTAGCAACCGATCCAAGTTAGTTATGCCGGAACGTGGCAACCGATCCATTCAACACACCACAATCACAATCACAAGTATATCCTCAAGATCATACAATTAAGTTATGATTTCAAGGTAACCATCATTCAACTATCTCATTTACAACAAGTGTGATCAATAATGCAACATTCATATATATACACGTATCATAATGAAGCAAGAACAAACATACATCACACAATCATAGAATCACAACCATCACCTACCTCAAAACAAGCTTGAAACCCTAAGAAACTTGATCATTCCCTTTCCGGATCCATTCCGCTTGTTCTTGGTCTACAAACAAGCAATATAATACGGGAATCAATAAAAATCACTAATTACCCGAATTACTAACAATTCTATGAACCCTAAATCAAACCCATGATCTCAATTATCCAAATTAGGATTGTTTCCACCATATAATCTATAACAAAACCTTCCCCCATCAATATTCACCCATTCTATTACGTTCTACGGATCGAAAAATGGATTCGGGGAGTGAAAAGCTTACCTTTAGCCTCAAGAATGATGAAAAATGACTAGGAGTCGCCTGGGGTTCGTTCTTTTGCTCTAAAAGTCAAAAAATGCATAATAAAGTCGTTTAGGGATTTGTTAACGACTTTAAATCGCGTCGAGCCTGCCACAGCGGCCCTCAGTTCGCTGTAGCGACCTCGCCAGAGCGACCAAAATCCTCGCCAAGGCGGGTTGCACGAAACAGAAAGCTATTTAAAAAAATTCAAAATCCCCATTTAACAACACACCTCTAACCCACGACGCTCAGAAAATACCTTTCATGCTAAGATCGATTTCGGGAGTTCTACTCGCCCGAATTCAATTATGTAGAGTCATACGGGTTCCTTAACGAGTTATCTAACTACTCATGTAATCAAAATTATAAATAATTCACTCAATTGTTACCAGATTTCCCTGCACCTTAAAGACACCGATTTCATCCAAATCTTGACTAGGTTGGGAAAATCCAAATATTACGAAAAAAAATTCTGGCCCCAAATTCCCCCCGTTGGCTTTGCTATAACGACGGGAACAAGTTGTTACAATAGATACCCCAATATCGGACACTTAAGGCTCCTACTCATACTAAAGTTTAGACATCGAGAGTATGAACAATATAACATGTTACTCCATTACTGATACATAAAAAAAATTAATGTATATATATCATCATATCATTCAATAGTTAAACCAGATAGAGATATCATACTTTTATTTACTTAATAATTATACGGTTAATAAGACCCTTCACATATTAGTCTGATAAATCACGTAAAAATTCTTTAACATTTTGTAACATTTATATGATTAAAAAAAAGATTTAATCATTAAAGCTAAAACGGAAAGTTCATATTGGAAAAAAGAAAAAAAAAGAAGAAGAAGAGGTTCCTATGTGTAGGAATATTGTCGAAAAAGAGTACCTTATGGGCAATAACAATCAATTGTGTGTTATTTACCATTTTAACCTTATGGGCAATAACAATCAATTGTGCATTATATACCATTTTTATAATATGAATGTCCATAGGTAATATTATATCAATTTTAAATAAAACATACATTTATAATATCTAATTTTATCAATATACCATATATTCACATATTTCATTTTTAACCTATAATTATACCTAGAAAAATTAAAAAAGCAATTAAATTAGAAAAAAATGTATGTGAACACATGAAATTCATCTATTTAATTTGTACAAACACCAAATCAAATTTACCAAATAGGAGTAGGATCTCTAATATGCCCACATTTGGGAGAGTGGATCTTTTAGTCCATTTTAGTGAAAGTATCTTTTGGACAAAATCAATAACCTATTCATATGTATATATACTCAATATGTTTGACTCCTACAAATTTATTAACTCAATTAACCTATTCAATTGACATTTGTATCCATATGTATATTTTTTTTGTATTTTAAATTTTCTTATTAAAAATTTCGATTCCATCATTAAACTCAAAAGATAAAAATTATATTGTTAAAGTAATTGAATTTTTAGCATTATGGTAGTAAATTCATCAAATTGTTAACTATAACATGATAAAAATATATTTTAATAACAATAAAACAATTAATCTTTATCCAATACAATGATAAAGTCCGCTATAATATCTCTCCATGTTATGGCACCATGAGAGATACTCCTTCCTTCCTTTCTTTTCAGTTGTTAAAGGTTTTTTTTTTTTTGAATCAAGCAATAAGAATTTTGATAAACATTTTATGAAGTATTTTTTTATTATATTGATACGTAAAATATTGTAATTTATAGTATTTTTTGTATTGTTTTTAAATGTCTAAATTTTTAATTTAAAAATATGTGCGACATGAAAACTAAAAAGGAACGGAGAAAGTATATGATAGTTATGATTGATTGATTTTGGTAACATATTTACAATATTATTATTTTTTAAATCATAACAACGATTCTCCGACATGTCGTCCAAAATACTTTACACAATAAATGCTTCGAACTGTATATAGCGGAAGAACTTGTGGGAACTTTAACAGAAGAACTTGCACATATATATGTAGTAAACTAATAATTGAATATTATTATTATTATTATTATTAAAATATTGGTCTAAATTAAAAATAATTTATTAAGGTTTACATTTAAATAAGCTTAAGATACCTTTTTAAAATATGAGCTTTCTAAATTTTGTGAAGATATTCTTATGTATTTCTAATTTAATGATGGACTTTTGTTGTTGCCATTCTGAGGATTCAATTCTATTGCGACAAATATGTTTAAAAATTCGTAAATTTCAAATTTTGAATCTGTTTTTATGAATTTGGATACAGTTCCACATCTATTTTTTCTTTCTAGATAATTCGAATAGGATATATTCTATGAGATGATGAAACAAACTTATCTAAAACAAAAAGACATCTCTATCGTAGGACATATGTCTCACATATAGAAAAAGAGTGATTTGATATATTTGTCACATATATTATATAAATATAATATATAATATTTTGGTGCGTGGCAATTTATTTATCCACGTACTGTGCATTCTACAGAATTAAATCAAATAGAAAATAACAAAAATAATTAGGCAAAGACAATGGCCACCTTCCTAATTCGTTTTCTTTGTAAACTGCAAATAAAGACAGCTTATCCTTCTAACTGTTACCAAAGGAGACAACAATAAAGAATCTATCAATTCATAAATAAATATGATATTTTCTCATCAATTATTTTGATTCATTTCTAGCCTTTAACTTATTTCCAATTATTTCACCTATTATTAGTAAAAAACAAGTACTAAATTCGTGATAGAAAATTCCAATTATACAATATTCTGATTTTCATCAATAATAAACTAAGGGCTATATGACAGAAGTATAAAACTTGAGGCATGTTATGTCATTAACATGAAAAATTTCAAGAAGTGGATAACATTAAGCACGCACTACATTAGGCAATGGTCTTCTCAATTTATTTTTATTTCATTTTTTGGTAGTAATTAGTGAGCAATTCATGATGCATGTTCTAATACAAAAGGTACTACATTAGAAAAGTGAACATTAAGATGGTAGTGTTATTGTGATAATTAGGGGTATTAAACAAACGTGTTTTCCATAAATAATCAAAATAAATTGAGTTAATAAATATGAACATATTGTTTGACTTGGGGGTTGGATGGATCCTATTTTCATTGGCGCTCCTAATTGTCAATGTTATTGTGATTACGAGTGTCAAATAGATAGGCTATATTCTTGAATTTAAAACGAGTCAAAATAAAAATGAGTTATCAATAAATATGTGGATTAACACAAGTTACGAGTTATATTTTCATTATTTTCACCCCTAATTGCGATCATAAAAGACCGTTCTGTTGGTGGTGCTATTGTGATTAGGGTAACAAATCGTTATGTGATGAATCAATAAAATAGAGGATCGTTAACCCATTTAAATTTGAACGAGTTGGACCAGTTATATTTTTATTGATGCTTTTAATTGTTATTATAATGAAAGTTATGTTGGTGGTGCTAGTATAATTAGGGTTGTCAAATTGGTGGATTGTGCTGAGTTGAAACAAATTAAAATGAGTTTAGTTAATAAATATGTGGATCATTAATACGCTAATTAGGGTGGGATATATTTTCATTGTCACCCCTAATGTGATCGTAAAATTTGGACCCCATAGATTATCCTCTCATTAGAGTTTCTCTTCATTGTGCAAGTACTCGTTTGGATGAGTGACAATTATCCTATTTAATTTTTTAAAGATGTAGATTTTATTCATTTAATACACATTCTAACTATAGATTAAAGGAAATTACAGCTTTGGCTAGAAAAATCTCATGCTATAGTTGCTAACCATGGATTAAAGGTATGAAGAGTCATATATAAAGTCTATATTTTTTTACTTTTTCCCCATCCAACACTTTTTTTAAGTGTGTGTTAGTATTAATTTGTTAGGTGCTTTGTAGAGAACTTTTTATTTATTAGTTTGCTCTAAAATGAATATTTTTTCACTAGTAATTTCAACAAAACAAGTTAATTTCTATGCGATTCTGCATTTTTTTCATAAATAAAGAAACTAAGAAATTATGAGTGTATCTAATTGAACAAAACGAGAATACAAAATAATTGTTACTTAACGTATTTGACAATATAAGAAAAGATGCTGGCATTTTTAAAAAAAAAAACTCATCCACACATCCCTTTCTAGTTTCTAATAATAGAATAATAAATATCTTCTTAAATAGTCAGAATACTTATCCATTTCTATATAATTTGAGTGTTCAATTGTAATGTTGTTTATCAACAATTTTAAAAGTCTTTAAAATAATCAATGGAAAGAAATTGTATTAGAGATGAACCAGGAATCAATGAAGTTCTTGGAAGTAGTTATTCTTGTTATATTGTCACTAGCCATGAAGTTTTTCTTTTACTACATGCATGTATATATATCACTTTATTAAAAAATACTAATATATATATTACCTGATGTGGACGCGATTAGATTACTTTTTAGAAGTGATAAAATTAGTTCATAAAAATATGATCCATCAATTTATATATATTTGGACATATTATTTGACTGACCCATTCAACCAGTTCAAGTTTGAGTGGGTTATTTTGACTCATCTATTTCAAGTCATCTAAAAGTCAGACATATATGTAGTTTAAATTGACTTTTGAGAAAATTCTGTCAAAATATTTTCAATAAGATTATTTGTTTATAGGAAAACTTATGTAACTTCGTTCATCAAGTTTGTCAATTCATAGCTGAAGCATGTACTACCTATACACTTTGGTTGTATATATTGTGTATGAATATGTATATACTATATATATATATTATATGTTTATTAAGTACATAATATATACTATTTATACATCGTGTAGGGAAAATCACTTACGTGTACACTTTTTAAAAAATAATTAGATGATCAAATGGCATTGAATTATATTTTTTCTTTATTTGTATGATGTGTTATATACCATCATAATATAGAATTTTCTTTCATAAAAGAACAAACAAAGAAATTAAAATTTAGTAATCATTAGGTGTTGGATTAAGTTATGATCCACTTTTTAGTTCAATCTATTTTAGCCCAAGAATAATTTTAACCCGCCCCTTTATAAATGTAATCAATTTTAACATGTCTAAATTTTGAAAGAAAGTGATTTTTGTCTACGTTATTCTCTTTTCAGCTGTCTTGCTGTTATTATATTGATTTCAATTAAACAGTACACTCTTATATTAAATAAAATAATGAAGTATTTATATCCTTGTTTGAGGACTTTATCAAGTAATTACAAGCTTTGAAATATTCAAAATATACTCACTTTTACTTCAATATCTTATTAAATTACATAACCCCGTTTTCTTTTGTCCATTAAAGCCATGACATATATATTTTGTATAGAAGAGAGAGAGAAGAAGAAGGAGGAGGAAAAGAGAATATATTAGATGTACAAGTTATTAGGTTCCAAAATGATGATCACCTTGAGGATGGTGAATGTGATGATTACAAATTAAAGTATTATTTTTCACTTAATATATAGTTTGAATTAATAGTATAATTGCACGTTTTGGTTCTTTTATAAAGGAGCTTTTTTATATGTTTTTAGAATTTAGATTTGATGCTTTGACTTTTGGAGTCTCCCAGAGAAACTTCTCTTTTTGGAAGTAAAGGTAAGTCACCCCACTCACATGGTCTGTTTCTTGACTTATCATAAATCATCTCCTTCTTAAAGCCTTAAAAAGATAATACAAAAGATTCCCACAATTACTTGGACCCATCCTTCCTTCATCTATTCATCATTAGCCTTTGTTGCCTTCCCCTTTTCACTTTCTTTTTCTCATTAATCATAATATATAAGTAACTATTTATTTCCACATATATTTTTCATGGAACTAAATGCTCTATATACATAAATATTTGAAGAATAAGAAGAAAAAAAATTCCCATTAATATATTTCTCACTCTTTTTTTTTGTTTTAAATTAATGATAGACTGGTAAGTTTTCTTTCGTCCTTAATTAGAGATTTCTGATTTCAGCTAGCTAGTTGATATATTAGAGAAAAATCAAATTTAGTTGTAGTCTATTGTGGATATTGAGAAATAACTGTGTAGTGTTTGAACTTATTGGTCCTATTAATTTTAATTTGTGGTTAATTATGCAATATTCTCTTTAGGCTAATGTTGTTTCTATTTGTAAAAGTTGTGCAAATATCCCTTAGAACTACGAGAAATTTAGACTATCGTCTATATAAATAAAAAATTTAGTTTGCTCAAGAGTGATCCTTAAATCGTGGTCTAAAAGATTGAGAAGTTGTAAAAGTAAAAAAGAAATAGAGGGTCATGTACTAAACAACTGACCAAAAGGGACAATCGATGAAAACTTCTATTCAAATTCACATTGTGTACCCATTTAAGGGTGAAACATAAAAATTTCTCTCTATCTCGATGCTCAAAATCAAAATCTCTAATTAAAAAATAGAGATATTTCATTCATCCCACCACATCTCTCGACAATTCCCCCTTCTCTTGACACATCCTTCCTAGCAAAGCATATGCATGTCAATTAAAAAGAAGCTGTTTTTTCAGGTTGTAAATAAAAAACACACACAAAGAGTACACTCTTTTGTATTTTATCTTTTATTCTTTTTTCAGTGTGTGTGACATGTTTTAAATTGGTGGTAGATTGGTAGGTTTTCTTTCACTCTTAATCAGAGGTTTCTGATTTCAGCTAGCTAGTCGTTTCCATTTGAGAAAATTTGATTTTAATCGTAGCCATTGTGGATATCTAGAAATAACTTTGTAGTATTTGAACTGGTCCTATTATTCGTGGTTAATTACACAATATTCTTTTTAGGCTGATTTTGTTTCTATTTGTAAAAGTTGTGCAAATAGCCCTTGAAACTACAAAAAATTTAGACTATCGTCTACGCAAACATAAAATTTAGTTTGCTCAAGTGATCTTTAAACCGTGGTCTAAACGATTGAGAAGTTGTAAAAGAAGATAGAGGGTCATGTACAAAACAACTGACCAAAAGAGACAATTGATGAAAACTTCTATTCAAATTCAAATCGTAAACCCATAGGCGGAATGAACTGGGAGACCCATGTACTTGGCTCCCCTTTGTCAGTTGAACCTTCCTACTCATTACTTTGCCAACCAAATCCTTAATCTCATCTATTCACAATATTTTAAACCTCCCTCTGACCATTGACCGAGCTTATGTGACATTAATATTGGTGAGTTGGAAATATGTGTGATTACACGTGCTTGAAAGCGAGTTAAAACAATATTTTACTTTTTAAAAAATCAATTTAACAAAATTAAAAAATAAGATCCATCTTTTTCAACCCTCCTTCACCCACTCACCCACCCACCCCACAACTTTCTTCTTCTCCACCAGCCCTCTCTCTTCTACCCCTCACCACAACCGTCAACTTTCTTCTTTCTCCAACCCCATATTCACTCTTCTCCGCCTCTTTTTTTATATATATATAAATTAGTAGCCTCAACTTCTTCTAAAATTTTCATTTTTTAGGTTTGAAAAATATTAGTATCATTATTTTGTTAGATGGTTTCAACGAGGAGATGTGGATAATGTGAAGGATGATTGTGACTATTGAAAATTTTAAAACTCCATTGATAAGCTTGAAAAAGCTTAAAAAATAATAAATGGGTATTGTGAATTGTAAAATTAATTAATTTTTTTGATTGGGGTTCATTGAGTTTGTGTTGGTGAACTTGTAGTTGAATTTACGAGTTAAATCGAGAAGAATTTGATCTAATGAGTATGAATTTAGTGCTCAATTTGTGACCAAATATGAAGAAGATGACTATTTGAAAAGTTTAAGAAATTAAAAATTGATCTATTTGATTTTTATTTTTTTTAGCACTTAATTTCGTACGTGGCACTAAAAAATGATGTGGAATTCCACGTGTAATCGCGTCCATTACACGCACATTAATCGGAGGAGAAAAAAGCTTAAAATGTTGTGTTCTGATCGGTTTAAGGGTCTAGTTGGCAAAATGATGAGTGTGATGGTTCAACTGACAAACTGAGTCAAGTACATGGATGGGTCTCTCAAGTCATTCCGCCTAACCCATATAATGGTGAAGCACATATATTACTCCATTCCCAACGCTCAGACTCAAAATCTCTAGTTAAAGATAGAGATATTTCATTCATCCCACCACATCTCTCGAGAATCCCCCTCTCTTCACACATCCTTCCTAGCTAGAAAAGCATATGTCTCTATTCAAAAGAAGCTGCTTTTTTTTAGGTTGTAAATAAAACACACACGTACACTCTTTTGTGTTTTATCATTTATTCTTTTTCAAGTGTGTGTGACATGTTACCACTTATGAATCCTATTTTATTTTTTCTTTCTGATTGTTACTTTTTGTTTGTTTTTCATCCTGGGAATGCTCCATCACCAGTGGAAGCACAGAATTCCCATAGCTTTATGCTCCCAAGTGGTGACAAATCCCACTAGACACCTTAGAGTATCAACAAAAAAAACACAAAATTTCAAAGATGTGTTATGTTAACTTGTCAAGCACCATATTATGATGATTCCACACACATCAACAAAAAAAAAAAGGTTCCTTGGTGGTGAAAAATGCCCAATACTTTTTAGGGTATTTTGTCTTTGGTGAGAGATATATAGATCCCACTACCCCATGGGTCATGAGGCACATGGAGACTAAAAAGGTCCTCTTCTCACAAAAGGCTAACACATCAACACCCAAAAAGAAAAAGAGAGAGAAAAAGGGTAATTGAAAAGAAAGAAAAAGGAGAGAGCACACCATGCTCCCTGTCTTAATATGTAATTGTACTTCACTCTTTTTTTTTTAGTTTTCTTCTTTGGAGAAGAATAAAATAATCTTAGATTATTTTTTACTTGTCCCTCTCTTATTTTCCTTTTCCCCTTGTGGGTTAGGTTGAGGGTCAGGACGACCCTCAATATTTTCGACACATAACATAAACATGTATATATTTAAAATACTAAACATATATTATACTATGTGTTCAGTGTTAATAATTTTAAAAGTTAAACTTATTAGATTTAAATCATAAATCTTTCTCCATAAGAGAAGGAGAGAGAAGAGTTAGTTAATATGTGAAGCCTCAACGAAACAATAATTTTATGAAAATGTAACTATCTATACCATTTTATGTAGGCGATGTCGATGGAGAAGAATAACTTGTTTGTTCAAACTTTCAATATATGTCTATTTTGAAAAATAATTGTTTTATCAAAAATGCTTTTCAGGAAGATATTTTTGGAGACAAACAATTTGTGTTATTGTCTAATCAATTTGAAAAGTACATTATTATCATTATTAGAGCAATAATTTGTACTTAAAACAAAGTGCTTTAGAAATATTTCTGAATAAAAATTGCTATTATCAATTTCTAAAAATAATTTCTACTATTATTCAAAAAAATAAAACAATACTCCAAAAACCAAATATCTCAACAATCTAAAATAAGTACCTTTTAAAAAAAAATAAAAAAGTAGTTTAAAATTCCCAGAAGCTTGGTCAAATAAAAAGGGATTAACTTTTGGTTGCAAGCTGTGACAAACTTTAGCCTTAGAGACCTAACACAACTAGAGCTTGTTTTAGTATGTCACTTTCTTTAGTTGGCTTATGTCCATTAAGTCTACAAATTCAAAAAGGCTCTTTCTTCCTTGCTTGCACCTCAAGTGGTTTCACCATTTCCTCACAAGTGACTACCTAATATGGAGCAAGTGGTCTACTATGATCCACTTCTATTACAACTTCTTTTCCTTTTTGACCTTGTTTTTTCCTCTTTTCCCCATTCATGAATTATTAAGTCTAGACGCACAAGTTATCTAAGGATACAATTGAACTCAATAACTTTAAGCGGGATTTTGTATTTGTATTAAGAAATTCATGAAAATGTGTAAACAAACTACAAAAAAGTGTACAAGTTCTTAAGAAATTCGTATGAGAATTTGAAAAACAATAAAAAAGTGTTGATTTTTTTTTCACTCCAAATTACCCACAAAAAGTCAAAAACAACTGCAAATTTTCAAATCTCATGATAAAACATGGTCAAACGCCCACAGAGGGTTTCAAAGCTGGTCGTAAAAAGACCTAGATAAGTTAACCTAATAGTAATTAAAATAAAAAAAAGGAAACTGTGTTTATGTTTAACTGAAAATGCCATCTGTAGATATTCCATTGGAAGGCCAGGGAGAAATTAAAGTGATTGATTAATAGTGACTTAATTAGGTGACAGTGGGATCCCTTAATTTGATGCATATATTTCTCTAGAAACAAAAGCGCCTTCTGATTTGAAGTAACCTAAACACTAAGCAAAGTGATATGACATGTTAACGGATTGACACTACACAATCATCTAATATGTGGTAGAATTAATAGATGTTGATCTTTTCACACTTAATCAGAAATTTTATGTTCGAGCATTGAGAATAGAGAAACTAACAATAGAAAAAGCTTTTTTTTAAATGTATCATAGGTGATACGAGTCAAAATTAATTGAGTCGATAACTTTTGAATATCAGATAATTAAAAGAAAAGATAAAGGGATAATTATAATCCCAAGAACGAGATGGGTTCTACAATCTACGATATAGACCTCGATCAAGAGGTATCTTAAGTCGGGATGTTTATGTACGTCTAATTGTTATTAGTGGTGGATGTATAATTGGCTACTCAGAAATTTATCTTGTAACGCTAAATCTCAAGGAGGAAGGTTGAAATGTACAAGTATAGGTTAATGTTTTGCTTTATGAATGATGACCATTGAAGGTGACCTACGAATGCGATGTACGGTAGCAGTTTATGCTAGTTGCTTATTTGGTGCCCTCTTTATGACTTTCGGCACTTTTCTCATAAATAACTTAAAGTTTCACCGAAACTAATTTATATATCCGAAAATTTGAAATTATTCTCGACTAACTTTAAAATATTTTCACAGATTTCTCTAGAAATTAAAGGAAGGATCATTTGTGATGATTGTTTGAATTATTTTGGTACCAAATTTAAAAAAATAAAAATTAGAAAATACATAGTACTAACAAAGATATAACTCTAACTAGTGGGATTCAAGAATCAAGATGATGTGGGCTAGTCCTCAAAGATTGAACTCTAACTAGTGGGTTCTCTTTTCAAACAAAAGTGAAGAATTGGGCCTATAACCGCAGTGGCCCAGTTATAAATCAAAGTCCATGTGCCAACGGAAAATAGGCCCGGTGAGTCTGAAAATGACGTTGGGAGAGCGGATTCTTGAAAATGACTTTTGTGTCCTAGGGAAGTTATTTTTCTTACTTTTACGGATAATGTTTTTCACTAAAACAATCGCATGTATATGTAATTTATCGATATTGTATATATAATCAATAAAGAACGTTGGAAGCCCATCTAACACTATTAAGACTTTCATCACTTCTCCATGGGCCATGTTTTTTTTTTGTTTGGGCTTCTTTCTCATTATGGGCTCTTAACTATTTCAACTCGATTCCTTCAATGCTTATTGAGCCTTCATTTTCGTAAAAATTTCATGGTGTGCACTATATGGCTATGGCACATCCAGTTAATCTATCTATAGTATTTAAAAAATAATAATTTATATCTAGTTATAATAAATTTTAGATAAATTGCGATTACCATATATTTGTTATTATTGATCTCGAATTTGAATTGGTTTTGTTTTGCTTTAATGAAATAGTAAGTTCATGAAAGCTGAAAATTTAGAAAATAGACCATCTGTTGGAAAAGCTCAAAAATAATGACAAAATTATCATTATTGCAAATTGAGTTTGTTAGATTTATTGTTGTTTTGATAAATTGATTATTGGGGCTTGTTTTCTATGATATATGAAATGTATATTTTAAATTTGAGCTTATTTGAGTTATATTTTAATGTTGAATTGTGTGTTTGATTGTTGAAATATGAAGAATAAGTTGTTGGTTTTGGAGGAAAATTTGTTCACCTCAATGTCATGCCAAAATGTCTAAAGTTCAACCAAAATATATGCCTAACCTCGTGCCAAAATATCTGAAGTTTGGTCTTTAATTTTATTTTTTGAAGTTTGACTTTTCAAATTCATAAATTCAAATTTAAGGGGTAGTAATCGTGAAGTTTAATAATCGAAGTGAGGTAAAGTTAACGATTACATATACTAATGTTTGCAGATTCATTAAAATATTTTCCTCTCACTTAGCAATACAAGAATTTAGAATGATATTTCTTTTTTATAGTATGAAAAAAGTTCAACACTACATTTGAAATACTATTTTTTTCAATAATCATTATTATTTTCGTAGTGACGAGTTTTGTATGTGTTACATAGACTTCATCCTGCTTTGTCAGCCAAATAATATAGTATTAATTTGTAGAGTCAACCCTAGCACTAATGTGCGTTACACTCGTTTCAAATTTTTTGGGTTTTTTTTTTTTTCAAAAAACATATTAAACTATAAGAGAAGCTTATAAGATCAATTAGAAAAAACTTAGAAATATTATGTAGTGTTCAATATCGATCTTAACTGAATTGAAAATCACAATAACTAATTATGGATTTGAATTAGAAATAGGGAATGCATATATGCACCTAAGAGTTCTTTTTTATTCTTGAACTAATAAAAGGGAGTCTGGAGCTAAAAGGGCAACTTTTTTCCTTAAAAAACCTAAACGGCATATCAAATTTTTTTAAAACCAGAAGGGCAAAATCGCTTCTGAAGGATTACAGAGGTGTATCCAGGATTTGGGTAAGATGGGTGCACGATTACGAAAAAATGCTTCTTAAATATAAATTTGATCAGTTTGACTTTTAGGTTCTTAATATGAATTATTAAATTTTAAAAATTATAGGTCCAAAATATATAATACTACTAGTTTTAAATTTTAATATACACATTTGATTTAATTATATAAAAAAACTTACAGTGCTAAATTGTTTAGGAATTTTCAACGTAACACACTTGAAATTTTGAAAGATTTAAGGAAAAAACAAAAGAAAAATTAGTTGAAACGCCAATAGTGTAACTGATAACAAACTTGGAGAGGTGTTGCTCAAAAAGAGAAGATAGATATAAGATTTATTCTATCCTCACTTAGAGAGGTGCACCCGATCATCATATTTGAAAGTGGGTTCACACATCTATATTTAAATATTTTTTTAAAAATATAACACTATTATATATGATCTAGAGAGGGGAGCATGGGTTCACGTGAACCCACGGCACCCCCTCTAGATACGCCCCTGTGAAGGAGCGATATCCTTCTAACTCCGTTTAAGCTGTTAAAAAAAGTTTCAATTAAAAATCGCTGCCGCTGCAGCGATTTTGTTAAAAAAAAAATTAAAACTCTTAAAATCGCTGCTCCGGCAGCGTTGTTGTCCAAAAAAAATAATTTTAAACATTTTTTTTAATTAGCAGCGATTTCTTAATTTTAAAAAAATTGAATTTTTTTTTCTTAAAATCGCTGGAGAGCAGCATTTTTGTAAAAAAAAAATATATCTTTCTTTTTGACAAAAACCCTGCTAATTCAAAAAAAATTGAAATTATTTTTTTCTTAAACTCGCTGGAGAGCAGCGTTTTTGTAAAAGAAATTTTTTTGAATGAGCAGCGTTTTTGTCAAAAAAAAATAATTCCAATTTTTTTTTAATCAGCAGCAATTTCTCAGCGCTTTTAAGAGTTTAAAAAAAAAAAAAAACTGACAAAATCGCTGATGGAGCAGCAATTTAAGAAAAAAAAAATTGAAACTTATTTTTTTTGACAAAAACGCTGGTGGAGCAGCGATTTTAGTTAAAAAAAAATTCTTTTTGACAAAATCGCTATTGGGACAGTGATTTTTAATTGAATTTTTTAACGGCGGAAAACAGAGTTAATTTTGTGCAAAGGATATCGCTCCTGAGGGAGCAATTTTTCCCTTTTGGTTTTAAAAAAAATTGATGTGTTGTTTATGTTTTTTGAAGCAAAAAAGTTACCCTTTTGGCTCCGGACTCTAATAAAAGGCTTTTAGAGTTTATAATTGGGAAAATTACACGGTTAAGCAAACTTATACTACTTAATTACTCATGATAGCTATAGTTTGTTATAATTACCACTCACGACTAACATTATACATTAATTACGCGGGCTGACTTCGAGTTTGTATAATTAGCCATGTTTGTATATGTATAATTCGCCAGAATATACAAATACATATGTATAATATACAATTATCTAACCTATATACATATACAATTCACCTCTCTCCCAC
>JAJOOF010002655.1:0-20665 GCA_029582545.1 Solanum lignicaule
GGCCTCCTTTAATAAAACAAAAAATCTGTACTACTTGCCACTAGCCCAACAAAGACAAAGCAACAAAATAAATAAAATAACAAAACAAAAAACCAAAATAGGCATCTGCCTAAAATGGAAAGGAACAGGGAAAGTGATGTTTGGAACAGAACTTCTCGCATCTGCCACTTCAGATCGGCGGCAACTTTCCGGTGGGACTCATCCTCCATATCTGACCTCTCCACTTCTTGAATTCTTGAAGGGCGGTGAGGAGATCAGATGCTCATCTCGTCGTTCTCCAAATGTAATACCTCCAGCTAAGTATATTTCCTTCCGTATGAAAAAATCTCACCTAATATTTGAAGTTTACATGTACTTCTAGGCTCTAGTAGCTGGGTTCTTGTATTGTCTCGAGATTTCGGGTTTAATCAATGAAGGATGAAGACTGATGCTCGAGGTAATTAGTCGTTGCTCTTCTTTGCTTATTCCCCAAATTACTAGATCTTACATTGTCTCCACTGTGTAAGGAAAAGAATTTTGTAACATAGTAATCAACTAGCATAAAATCTTTTCCCTATTATTAATCTTCGTGGCTGGCACTCGAGCCTATACCCCAGACGTGGCTGGCACTCGAGAACCATTGCTGGCCCCAAGTGAACCCTTGGCCTGGCTTACTTACTCAGCGGAAGACTTAAACACAAGAAGTATCACTCATGCAATAACTTTAAGAAATAAAAATCTTAGCCAAAATGGCAACCAAAGTCTTAAACGTATACAACTAAAATGAATAAGGCTGGAGAACTAAAATTATCTGTCTATGAAGCCTCTAAAACAAAGAGGGATGTTGGGACAGGACCCCCAATCATCCTAACAACTGAAAACTAGAAAACAACTAATAAAAAGAGTCCTCCGAAATGCAAGGAGGCTCACCAACTGACTCTGAGTGCTAAACCTGATCAACGAGGCGATGGATGTTGGTCCTGGTTACCTGTGTCTGCATCATAATAAGATGCAGGCCAACAGGCATCAGTACATTGAATGTACGAGTATGCGAGTTGGAATGCTAAACATAACATAGGCTTGAAAGGATTCTGAAAGAAACACTTACCTTGGCTCTTTTCAACTCATGAATAACTCAACTCATAATAAAGCAATAAGACACATGCAATATATGAAAAGCTTTATAAAACGGTAAAAGCAACTTAGTTCGTTAAAGAAAAATGCAATAACAAACTCAACTTTTCTCATATTACAAAGTAATATAGTTTCTGTGGGAAATTCTCTAACTGACAACCATCACTATGAGCCTAAATGATGGTACAACGTTTTATCTCACGCTGCCAAGGACCGTCCTATACCTTGCCGGGGGTATAGAACCTAACTCACTAAGTGGATCCACTAGTCTATGCTAAAAGCATCTTAAGGAGTCATCTAAAAAGTATGATCCTTTACTACCCATGATGGCTACATGGTTTATGGAGACTTGAGTTAATATGAACTCGCATCCCCATATCGGTGCTCAATACTACTTCCAAAATATACTTAGCTCATATGATTTAAAATCAAAACTTCTTTCTTTTGTTTGAGATAATTACTCAAAACTTTAGCTTAAAAGCTCTCTTAGAAATCGATGTTTCCCTTTCTTATTCAAATGTGAAAACATTTAAAACCCTTGGGAATACTTAGTACCCTTATAGCTTTTTGAGAAATGAACTCAACTCTTTACTCTTTGCTTAACTTGAAACTTAAGTCTTAAAACAAGGTTAAAATGTTTGTTAAAGACTTTTGAAAACTTTAAAAACTTTGTTTTGACTTGCTTCTTAACTTCTAGACTTGACTCTTAACTTCTCTCGACTTTGATCCTAACTTTCCTTGAATTGGGTTATGGATTCAAGGATCATGATCTCATGTTTATGGATGATTTCATGATGTTTAGATATACCTTAGAGTGTTGGAATCAACTAGAAAACATAGGTATATTGCTAAGGAACAAGTACTAAAAGGTGGGGAACGAATGGGAAGAACTGGCGCTCTAAGAGGCGCGGGGCGCCAGCCCTCAAACTTTAGAGAACATGTTGGGGCGCTCTGGTTGGCGCATTGCCCCAAGAGGTAAACTTTAGAGACCTTTTTGAGGCGCGCTGGCTGGCGCGACTCCCCACCCCCTTCCCCAAGTGTTTTTCACCTTTAAACCCTCTAAACTTCTATGGTTCTTTCCCCAAACACTTAGAATCATTAATACCCTCAATATACAATAGATTCAACTCGAAATTACACCCAGAAACATGAATCAAATCATCTAGAAACTTCAACAACACAACCCGCAAGAATTCAATGAAACTTTCAACAATGTTCATCAAGAGCTCAATTTCTAAACTTTCAAAGACATAAATTCGCTGAATTGAATCATGGTTGGCGCGTGGGCGAACTAACCCAATGCTATGTGATCTCACATACCTTGTAGGGATCACCCTCGACGAAATCCACAAGCTATCCTTGACGAAGTCAAACAATCTTGCTTCCTCTTCTCCTTTCTCCTCTTTTCTCTTTTCTCCAAGTCCTAGCGTGAACTCTTAACTTTTCTAAACTGACCAAAATTTGGTTTTACCCCACTTAATCTCCTAAAAATGAATTAGAATAATTAGGTAAGGAAAATACTAAATTACCCTTCTAAAATCCAAATTAGACTTTCCTTAATTCAACAACCCAACTTCCAAAGGGAATAACTTACTCATTCCAAAAGCTTTCCAATAATATTTGGAAGTACACTTAACTCATCCTGAGCTAGGAGTTATGACCGTTTGAAGTTGACCAAAACTCAACTTTTTCCTAACTTAAAACAAAATTCCAGATTTTCATTCTTTATTTCCAATTGTTAGCTTCTACCTAGTTATTTCAAATTGTGAGATGTTACAATATCTCCCCATTGGGAACATTCGTCCTCGAATGAGATTACTTTTACTAGGCTAAGGTTGTAACATCAAGTTCAAACACCCAACAAGCAATTGCAAACAAACAACATGCTCACTCATAATTTAAAGAGTACTAAGAAGAGAATTAGTACCTTGGTCTGCATTTTCTTCGGACTCAAAGAGATGTGGATATCTCTTCTTCATATCCTCCTCAGCTTCCCAAGTAGCTTCCTCAACAAATTGGTTCCTCCAAAGGACTTTGACTGATGTTACCTCTTTTGTTCTCAACTTGCGAACTTAGCGATCTAGAATCTGAATAGGAATCTCCTCATAAGATAAGCTATTCTTGATCTCAATACTTTCAGTTGGTATGATCGATGAAGGATCACCCGTGCACTTCTTCAACATGGAGACATGAAACACCGGATGAATCGCTGCTAACTCTAGGAGTAGCTCCAACTCATAAGCTACATTGTCAATCCTCTTGGATATTCGATAAGGACCAATATATCGGGGACTAAGTTTACCCTTCTTACCAAACCTCATAACACCCTTCATGGGTGAGACTTTTAGATATACCCAATCATCTACTTCAAACTCTAACTCCCTTCTCCTAACATCAGTGTAGCATTTTTGATGACTCTGTGCCATTTTCAACTTCTCTTGAATCACTTTCACCTTCTCCATAGCTTGATGAACTAAATCTGGTCATATTAACGCTGCTTCACCAACTTCAAACCATCCAATAGGAGATCTACATCTTCTCCCATAAAGAGCTTCATAAGGAGCCATTTGGATGCTAGAGTGGTAACTATTGTTATAAGCAAACTCAATAAGAGGTAGGTGATCATCTCAATTACCCTTGAAATCAATCACACAAGCCCTCAACATATCCTCTAAGGTCTGAATAGTGCGCTCTGCTTGCCTATCAGTCTGAGGGTGAAAAGCAGTACTCAAGTTCACCTTTGAACCCAAACCCTTCTAAAAAGATTTCCAGAACTGTGCAGTAAATTGTGCACCCCTATCTGAAATAATGAAGACCGAAACCCCATGAAGTCTTACCACCTCTTGAATATAAAGCTTAAGCATAATCTTCTGCTGAATAGGTAGTTTTTACCGGCAAAAAATGGGTTGATTTTGTCATTCTATCGATAATCACCCAAATAGAATCATGTTGCATGCGAGACCTTGGTAACCTTGTGATGATGTCCATATTAATCATCTCCCACTTCCATTCAGGAAGTTCTATATTCTGAGCCAACCCACTGGGACTTTGGTGCTCTACTTTAACTTGTTGGCAATTTGGACACTTAGCAACAAATTCTGCAATGCCCTTCTTCATATTGTTCCACCAATATACCTCTTTCAAATCACGATACATCTTTGTGGAACCCGGATGAATTGAATATCTGGAGCTATGAGCCTCCTCCATAATCCTCTCTTGGAGTCCATCCAACATTGGTACACACAATCTACCTTAATATCTCAGTACGCCATCTCCCCCTTGTTTAAAAGCTAATACTTTTTGCTTATGAACATTTGCCTTCAATTCAAGCAAAATAGGGTATTGGTCTTGCTTGCCTTTTACTTCTGACACTAATGATGATTCAGCCCCATTCATCACCACTACTCCTTCTGTGGAATCCATAAGTCTGACTCTCAGGCGTGCAAGTCTATGCACATCTTTTGCTAGCTCTCTTTTCTTCCTCAACATGGGCGGTACTACCCATAGACAACCTGCTTAAGGCATCAGCAACAACATTAGTCTTACCTGGGTGGCAAAGAATACTCATGTCATAATCCTTGAGTAATTCTAACCACCTCCTCTGTCTAAGATTAAGCTCTTTTGAGTGAGTGAACACATATTGAAGACTCTTGTGATCAGTGAATACATCAACATGAACACCATACAAATAATGACGCCATATCTTCAAAGCAAATACTACGGCAGCCAACTCTAAGTCATGTGTTGGGTAGTTATACTCATGAGCTTTCAACTGTCTGGAGGCATAAGCTATAACCTTTCCATTCTGCATTAATACACAATCCAAACCAACTCTAAATGCATCACAATACACCACAAAGCCTTGCGTACCTTCTGGTAAGTTCAACATTGGGGCAGTAGTTAACCTTTTTTTCAATTCCTGAAAACTTTTCTCACAAGCTTCAGACCATTGAAACTTAACTGTTTTCTGAGTCAATTTGGTCAAAGGGGACGAAATAGATGAGAACCCCTCTACGAACCTTCTATAATATCCAGCCAAACCCAAGAAACTCCTAATATCCGTTGGAGATGTGGGTCTAGGTCAACTCTGCACTGCCTCTATCTTCTGAGTATCAACTCTAATTCCATCACCGGAAACTATGTGGCCCAAGAATGCCACAAACTCAAGCCAAAACTCACATTTCAAGAACTTAGCATACAACTTCTTATCTTTCAAAGTTTGAAGAATTATTCTGAGATGGCTAGTATGATCTTTTTCATTCCTTGAATAGATTAGTATGCCATCAATGAAGACGATAACAAACATATCTAAATAAGGTTTGAAAACTCTATTCATAAGGTTCATGAACGCTACAGGTGCATTGGTCAAACCAAACGACATGACCAGAAACTCATAGTGACCATAACGGGTCTTGAATGTTGTCTTTGGAATATCACATTCCCTTACTTTCAACTGATGGTAGCCCGATCTGAGGTCTATCTCTTAAAAACAAGAGGCACCCTGAAGTTGATCGAAAAGATCATCAATTCTCGGAAGAGGATACTTGTTCTTAATGGTAACCTTGTTCAATTGGCGGTAATATATACACATCCTAAGGGAACCATCTTTCTTTCTCACAAATAAGACTGGAGCTCCCCAAGGTGAGACACTTGGTCGAATAAACCTTTTCTCTAAAAGGTCTTTCAACTGCTCTTTTAACTCTTTCAACTCTGCCGGTGCCATCTTATATGGCGGAATAGAGATAGAATGGGTATATGGAAGAACATCTATACCGATGTCTATCTCTCTCTCAGGAGGGACTCCGGGTAGATCATTTGGAAAGACTTCTGGAAACTCTTTTACTATAGGAACTGACTGGATAGGAGGTATCTCAACACTAGAGTCATTAACTCGAACTAAGTGATAGACACACCCCTTAGAAACTAACTTCCTTGCCTTAAGGTACGAAATGAAATGACCCTTAGGCACTGCTGAACTACTTTTCCACTCTAAGACTGGCTCATTTGGAAACTGGAACTAGACAACTCGAGTTTTGTTGCTCCCAATTGTACACGCAAGTGTACATGGTCGCCCAAGTAATATAGTGGCTCTTAAAAGAACCAGATTATTGAACCCAAAAGACTTGTCAATTAACTATTTTTACAAAATTATACTAGTCTAATTATTTATTTAAGAGTGTCAAAAGAAAAGAATGCAAGAACAAAATAATAAAATTATTTACACTAGTTGGAAATTCCAAGGCTGCAGCATGCAATGAATCTCATGTATTATATTCTTGGCTTAGAACTAATTTTAGTTGTCAAGTTATTGATTTATAGGGTTGATGATATGATCCGAGTTATACGCCTCTCGTCGCCTACCCCAGTTAGTTATCTAACTACATCGTTGAGCGGGGATAAATAGACTAACTGGTGAGCATTTATATTTCATCCTATTTTTAGTAACCAAGCAAGGTGTTCGTCTGGGGTCACTCCTGAACACTAATCACCTCAATCTAATGGGTGGATCGAGCTCTCTATATTCTCTGGTCTATCTAGTCTCTCCTTTCCCAATTTTAAGATTAGACAATAGATTTATCTCTAGATGGCCAATCAAGAAATACTAAAACAAGAATATAGAAGTAACTTATAATGACAACCAAGAATTAATTCATAAACCTCAAATAATCAACATTTAATTCGTGGCTACAGCCACTAATCTCTAAGAAAACAAGAAGAAGAAAAAAATTCTAAAAAGCATTGACGACTTTTTACTTGATGCCCTCTAATTGATCTCCTATATTTTTTTTCTCCAATAACTATTTCTATGGACTATTTATAGATATAGTAAACTCTAAATAAAATAACTGAGTCCAAAATATATTGGGAAACCAAAATCCAAACGGAATTGAATTTCGCGTGAACAGTGGCTGTCACCCAGCCGCCTCACTTTAATTTCTTGTGGCTTTCCTTGAGTGCCACGTGGCGGCAGTTACGCGTTGCAAATTTGTGCAATTTCACTTGCCCCTTTTATTCCTTATATATTATTATATTTAATTTAATCCATTAAGCTGTCTGCTTAATTTCCTTCTTCAACCTTCCATCTTTAATTCGTTTTAGCTCTAAACTTCTTCAAACTTTACACCAATTTACTCCTACAAATAAAATACACTATTTAGCACAATCCATAAAATTAATGCTCAAAAAGAACAAATGTAAATAATAAATATGAGGCAAATAATGATTAAAAATATATATTTTTGACCTCACATCAACACCCCACACTTAAACTTTAGTTCGTTCTCGAGCAAACATTAAAGTTTATCTCAAAAATCATATTAGGAATGTCATCACTTGGGTTAATACAAATAATTAGTTCATATATCAATTTCAAAACACCAAGTACTCTTCTCAATCATTATGCAAGACATCCAAATAAACAACAAACCTCTAACCTCCTAACTCAAGGAAAGACTTTGAACTCATCAAATTTAAGCTTGCTCCCCTACTCTCATCAAAGAAAGTTAATAAAATCATCTATCCATCATGAAACAAGTGCCCTCACAAGAAAAAATAGTCCACACACTCAATTCAAAAGATTGAATATAAATTAAGGACTTCATATCAAGAACAACTCTCACACTCACAAATAAAATTAACATGTATGCACAAAGAACCATATGCTTGCCCATTATGTACATCTCCACTAATTAAGCATGCTCGAATAGAATCAAATAGGACTTTAACGGGTTGAATGTAGGCTAGGGGACGGGTAGAAAAACTATATAGTAGTGACTTACACCTCCTTGAGCACTTTGCACTTTAAGACTTCATCACCCATTATTTTCTTCTTTATTTTCAGTCTTATATTCAACAATTATTTCACAAGTAATTCCCGGGTAGGAAACCTATATAGTAGTGACTTACACTTCCTTAAGCACTTTGCACTTTAAGACTTCATCACCCATTATTTTCTTTTTTATTTTCAGCCCTATATTCAACAATTATTTCACAAGTAATTCTCATCATCTCAAGAATGTTTCAATCATTTTTATTTTTATTTTATTTTAAGTTTTCCTTCATAATAGCCACCCTCAACTTACGTATTTTACATGCATTAAGGTGTACGATGTCCTTGGAAGGACCAGGGCCATCATCAAGGTAACTTCTTTTGTTCATCTTCTTTTTTTTTACATCACATTCTTTCAAAGAGGTTTTTAAGCACTGTGTAGCTATCATTGATTACCTTTTCACTCAACCTTCCCTTTTTCTCAAAATTAATAATTAGAATAAGTCTATGCTACAGTTCTTAAGGAAGTAGGGTGCAAAAACTAGGGATTCAACAAAAAAGTCAAAGCAAAAATATGACTACCAATAAAAAGCTACAAGCTCAAAGGGGCTACTAGTGATATTTATCTGAAAAGGCTAAAATTTACCAGACAAATCAAAGAAAGCCTATTATCATCTCCTAAACAAAGCAACACTTTTTATTTCGCTTCAACAATATGCAGGGCAGGTTCTAGACTAAGATGCAGAACATGGAATAAACAAATTCTCACCACATATGGCACAAGTATCAATCAAGATGAATCAATTCCACTTCTAAGAGAGACGGGATCATAATAAACTATAAAATAAAATAAGTTATATACAAAGTCACAACCATGAGCTTAGCTGTCAAAGAGTATGCATTTTTTTTAATTAATCAAGCATTCATAAGAAAGTACTACTCAAAAAAAATAGGCCTAAATAGCAAGTATCACACCACTCAAAAGAGTCTTTTCTTTACTCTCAAAAAAAAATTATTCCTAAAAAATAAAAATAAAAGACACTCGGTTCAATGGGACTATCCTCAGGAAAAGAACCGAAAACAAAAGTCAAGGAACCCATCCTAAAAAAAATAAAAGTCTCAATAAAACAATAAAAACTAGGAATTTATTCCTCCACCCCACACTTAAAAAGATGTTATGTCCCCAAAGCATCAAATAAAATTTAAAAACAAAGGTTAGAAAAACTTCCTGAGGCCTTTAAGCCTAGCTAGTAGCATGTTCTCTTTATTTTCATCAAGGGTCGTACGCTCCCCACACTTAAGCTCAAACGTGCTCCTTAGCTCCAAATTTTGGATACTCAGACTTCTCCAAAACCTGTAAAAACCACACAAAAAAAATGACACTTAAAAATATAAAAATAAAATAAAATAAGAAGTTACACTATAAATTGGGTTTCCTCCCAATAAGCGCTTAATTTAACGTCGCGGCACGACACAAATAAATTCACCACTTTTCTTTCCACTTTGAACTTATGAATTTTACCCCTAATTTTGCATCTATTTTTCTACTCCTCTCAAGGGGTGGTGGTATAAAGATAAAAGAACCAAGTAATATATGTCGCATCTTGCACTTCTTGGCCCTTAGGTGAGGAATGATGTTTTGTCTATGTGGACTAAAAAACTTTAGGATGTAGAGGGCTTGTACCTCATCTATACACTCATCCATTAGTTCAGATGATATAGAAAAGTGTTTTGAATGAGATTCAAAATGCCTCAACTCCAAAGCAACATTATTTACAACATTCTCACTTTTGTACTATTTCTCAACATCGATATTAAGGAATAAGGTGTAGTTTAATGGTTGAAATTCCTCTTTTTGCTCCACTTGTTGATCATCATCCACGACAATTGATAATTGGGCATCAGACGCCTCAATCTTTTTTGTTCAAGTGAGTCTCCAAGTCATGAATATCTGAGCCAAATTGATCTATTTCTTGTGTGAGTTCAACTCTTCCTTCAATCAGTTGGCTTGTCATGTATGTCGGACCATCACGGATAGACTCATGAAACTTTAGAAGTTGAGTTTGTTCTTGTAGCCAAGATTGACTCACTATCTCTGCTTTTTCATAGCTTTCTCTTTGTTAGGCTGCAATCTCTTCTAATTCAGCTAAGGCTGTAATTTCTAATTGAATAGCGTCAAGCTCATATAGAAATCTCATGATTGCTTTGTGCCCTTCTGTGCATTCAAATATTTGTTCAGTGATTTTTGAATTAACTTTGTCCAACATGTCCGTACATTCCATAAGTGAAACTTGTTTTGCATTCTCCACTTTATCGTCTCTACCAACATCACAAATAATAGAAGAATCATAATAGGGGGAAGGGAATCAAATTTCGGACAACCATTCCAATGAATATATTGACGACCACATATATGACATAAAGGACATTCATCACCTAACAACGATTTATCCCAATCATCCATATCAACAAGAGTACCAAATTATTAAAAAGAAAGAAAAAATAATAATTGTTGAAAACAAAACTAATTAAAAAATAACAAAGAAAGAAATAAATAAATAAAAAGAAAAAGTATAACCTAGAAGAATAGTTAATTTCAAAGTCCCCGACAGCGGCGCCAAAACCTTGTTGCTCCCAATTGCACACGCAAGTGTACGTGGTCGCGCAAGTAATATAGTGGCTCTTAAAAGAACCAGATTATCGAACCCAAAGACTTGTCAATTAACTATTTTTACTAAATTATACTAGTCTAATTATTTATTTAAGAGTGTCAAAAGAAAAAAATGCAAGAACAAAATAATAAAATTACTTACACTAGTTGGAAATTTCAGGGCTGCAGCATGCAATGAATCTCATGTATCATATTCTTGGCTTAGAACTAATTTTAGTTGTCAAGTTACTGATTTATAGGGTTGATGATATGATCCGGGTTATACGCCTCTTGTTGCCTACCCCAGTTAGCTATCTAACTACATCGTTGAGCGAGGATAAATAGACTAACTGGCGAGCATTTATATTTCATCCTATTTCGTAACCAAGCAAGGTGTTCGTCTGGGGGTCACTCCTGAACACTAATCACCTCAATCTAATGGGTGGACCGAGCTCTCTATATTCTCTGGTCTATCTAACCTCTCCTCTCTCGATTTTAAGATTAGACAATAGATTTATCTCTAGATGGCCAGTCAAAAAATACTAAAACAAGAATATAGAAGTAACTTATAATGACAACCAAGAATTAATTCATAAACCTCAAATAATCAACATTTAATTCGTGGCTACAGCCCCAGAACAAGGGCGTTTAGCCACTAATCTCTAAGAAAACAAGAAGAAGAAAAGAACCCAAAAAAGTATTGACGACTTTTTACTTGATGCCCTCTAAGTGATCTCCTATATTTTTTTTTCTCCAATAATTATTTCTATGGATTATTTATAGATATAGTAAACCCTAAATAAAATAACTGAGTCCAAAATATATTGGGAAACCAAAACCCAAACGGAATTGAATTCCGCGTGAACAGTGGTTGTCGCCCAGCCGCCTCACTTTAATTTTCTGTGGCTTTCCTTGAGTGCCACGTGGCGGCAATTACGTGTTGCAAATTTGTGCAATTTCACTTGCCCCTTTTATTCCTTATATATTATTATATTCAATTTAATCTATTAAGTTGTCTGCTTGATTTCCTTCTTCAACCTTCCATCTTTAATTTGTTTTAGCTTTAAACTTCTTCAACTTTACACCAATTTACTCCTACAAATAAAATATACTATTTAGCATAATCCATAAAATTAATGCTCAAAAAGGATAGATATAAATAATAAATATGAGGCAAATAATGATTAAAAATATATATTTTTGACCTCACATCAAGTTCTATAATCAACTTAGGCATAACAGGCATGAAGTTAGTCCATACCAAGAATGACATCAAAATCTACCATGTCTAACTCAATTAAATCTGCCATGGTACTCTTGTGATTGACGGAAACGGGACAATCACGATAGACTCTCTCTCTCTACTAGAATAGACTCACCAACAGATGTAGAAACACTGAATGGTTCACTAAGTTGCTCAGGAATAACATCAAAATTCATAGCAACATAAGGAGTTACAAAAGACAAACTCGCTCCTGGATCTAGCAAAGCATAAACAGTAAAGTCAAAGACTTGGATCATACCAGTGACAACATCTGGAGAGTTCTCTTGATCTTGACGATTAGTGATTGCATAAAGGCGGTTTGCTCCTCCGCTAGTACCAGAAGTAGCTCCTCTAGGTGCAGCATGTCTGGTGGAGCAACTGAAGAAGATTAGGCCTTATTACCCGGATTTCCACTAACTTGCCTGTTCTTAGGGCACTCTTTCATGAAGTGACCCTCTTGCCCACACTTGAAGCAACCTGTCTGTCCATTACGACACTTACCTTGGTGGGTTCTACCACACCTAGCACATGTAGGAGCCCAGTTACCTCATTGCGCCACACTACCTTAAGACTGTGTAGGTCTAGCTCTGAAGTTCTGCGAATTCTAACTATTGTACTCACATTTGTTCCTTGGTACAAGTGCACTAGTAGATGATGCAGCAGGTCTTTTCTGCTTATGTTGGAAAGAAGACCGGTTCGCATTACTCTCTTGCTGCCCAGATTCATTCCCTGATGTCTTAGTCCTTTTATTCTCAAACTCTTCTCTATCCTTCAACTGGTTCTTCTCAACTTGTTGCACATGGATCATTAGCCTTGATATGTCCATGTCCCCCATAAACATGGCTGTCTTACTTTCCTTACTTGACAGATGAGTCAACCCAACAACGAATAAACTCATCCTTCTCCTCATGTCGTCAACCATCTTTTTGCTTCTCTTAGCTCAAGAGGAAAGAAACGCCTTATAAAAGCACTGTCAAAACAGTCCAACTTACAATCGGATACGCGCAAGCACGAGTTAGAAAGAAACTTTTTAGAGATAAAAATCTAACGCACGAAATGAGAGTTAAAGAGGTGAGATATTTCCTAAATGTTGCAGCCTCTTAATTATAGATGTGGCGTGCTTCACACCGATAACTAGGACTCTACAGACAAGGCTTCATAGACTCTCTAGGACTCTTGAACTATGTGCTCTGATACCAAGTTTGTCACGCCTCGAGCCTACACCCAGAACGTGGCCGGCACTCGAGAACCACTGCTGGCCCCAAGCGAACCCTTGGTCTGGCTTACTTACACAGCGGAAGACTTAAACACAAGAAGTATCACTCATGCAATAACTTTAAGAAATAAAATCTTAGCCAAAATGGCAACCAAAGTCTTAAATGTATACAACTGAGGAAGCAATGAAAAGGAGATCCATGTACTAGTTGTTGATGTTTCCCCTTCCGGATTGAATATTAGGTCCCATTTGAGATTTCTCGTTGAAAGACCAACTATGATGTGTGATATAAAAGGCTGATTTCGATAGAAGGTGTATGTAATCCTCCAATAGAGTCGTCCTTATTAAAATATGTCTATTACTTAATATGTCATTGTTGTAATCACCCTTCAATTTGCATTGTTTGGGGATCAGTTTGCAAAGATCTTGTATATCGGGCCAGCCATAAGAGAACTTACCAATGACTGCATATTCCAAATTCTCATTGATGATCTGATTAACTTCTTCTTGTTCCCATATTACTTGTGGTTCTCCATGCAAGAAAGATATTGTTTTAGTGGTAGGGACTTAATGTGACCTTTTTGTTGCCTCAAAGAATGAACATATGTGGGTACTGCAGGGGCTACCAATAGGCCCTCCTCAGGTAGAGGTTGGCCCCTCACCGTGGCAGCCATCGAAAAGTAGGCAAAGTTAGGATTGACGGCGGCAGGGTTTCGCTTTCTTTAGAAAGTTTTTTATCGGTAGAACGTGCTTTAAGAGTTTTCAAATACAAATTGATTCCAAGCAAAAGAAGAAAAAAGAAATGACTTTTATGGGGTCACACATGAAATAAGGCTTTTTGTTACTCTTGAAAAAGAAAATTGGATTCTTCTAGAAATTATTTTGATCACTAATCATAGAAATAACTTTGTCCTTAAAAATAACTAATATTTGAATTCGCAGACTCTCGGTGCACGATAGCGTGACTTGCTAACGTGAACCCACCAATCGAAATGGTGAGAGAACGAAAGAAGAAAGAAATAACAAAGCAGGTGGTGACACCTACAAGGACAAAGAATGAGAATATGGGGTACCCACAAGGGATGGAGGTGAGTCAAGGGAAAGAACCAATGGAACAGTGGCCACCTCTACCTCCGAAGGAGGTGACACCTAAATTAGTTGGAGCCTTGGAGGTAAGCAATCAATAACCAATTTGGGTAGTGGAAATCAAGCAGGACCGAGCAAAACTCAACCAATTGAGCTTCAAGGGAGTGTTCTGCGAGATGATACACAGAGGAAGCTAGAACTGAATGATGGGCCAAACAAGAAATGGGTGAGTTTTTTCAACTCAAATCGAATGTCAGCTAAAGGAGTGTGTCTGAATTATGTCAACCCAACTATGCGAAATGGAGAACAGGTCATTGAGTAGAAGAAGGAAGAAATTGAAAAACCGACTGAGGAGTGTAAGCAAGGCCTAATCATGTATGTAGTTGGGGAATCTCCTACAATTGTTGCAATTGAGAGATACATTGCTTTGCAGGTAAACACTGTAAGTAGACCTAAGGTGTACTATCACAATGATGGGTATTTCTTAGTTAGGTTTGCTAGTGTGGATAATAGGAATGAAGCTCGGGGCCTCACATGCTAAACAATAAGCCCATAATAGTCAAGGTTTGAAGTGTTGAATTTGATTTTAATAAGGAGGTTCTACAAACAGTGCCAATATGGGTGAAGTATCCTAATCTACTTTTGAGTTGCTGGAGTCAGGATTCTCTGAGTAGAATTAGCAGTGGCCTAGGGGTTCCTCTGTATGCTAATGAATGTACGACTAAGGTTGATAGAATATCTTTTGTCAGAGTACTAGTTGAAATGAATGTTGCCAGAGAATTCCCAAAGAAGCTCAAGGTGGAGGATCCAAATGGTAAAGTATTTGAGCAGGTTATCCAGTATAAATGGATCCCAGAGTACTGTACTAAATGTATGCAAGTAGGACATCAATGCATTAGGAAGGAGGGAATTAAACCCAAGGCAGCTCCTAGGATGGTCAATAAATGGGTGCAGAAACAAAGTACAAATGTAGAGATGGGTGGATTGAAACCAATAACTGAGACAAATAAATTAGTGAATGTGACAAATGAAAGAAGGAAGGAACATGAAAGAGATGATGCAGGGCATGACAACTAAGTCTAAGAACAACAACTAGAGGTAAATCAGATACACAAAACACAACATACGACGTAAGGGTGGTAAATGGATTCAAAATATTAGGGAGCATGGAGCAGGACCCAAAAACAACAGGACATACAGAGGGTGGAGGTGGAAGACATGGGAGACAATTGGAAGTTATCACTACATGGAACATAACAAGGCTAAATAAACTTCATAAACAAAAGGAACTTAAATTGTTTATGAAGGAGAATAATGTAGGTATTATAGAAGTATTAGAACATAAAGTTAAGGAAAAATTAGCTGAGAAAGTAATACAAAAAATAGCAACATGGTGGAAGTGGGAAGAAAACTATGAATATACTGATAAAGGAAGGATATGGTTAGTGTGGAACCCTAAAGTTCTTGACTGTAAAATCTTGAACAAATCTGATCAATATATACACAATAGAGTGGGAGTGAAAAGAAACAACATGATATTTTTTGCTTGGTGGCAGTTTATGGATTGCATATCATACACACAAGGAAACAATTATGGGAGGATCTGAAATAGCTGGTCTCAAATGTGCAGGTGCCTATGTTATGTATGGGTGATTTTAGTGATGTTTTATCATGTGATGATAGACTGCAAGGAAGGCCAGTGCAAGAGGTAGAAATAAGAGATTTTAATAATTTTATACTTGAAGCTGGTATGATAGAATTGAAAGTAGGAGGAAGGGAATTTACTTGGTCTAATGGGAGCACATGTAACAAGATTGATAGAGCAGTGGTAAATGCTGAGCGGATGATGAATATGAACCAATTAGAGATAATTGTTATGCAACCAGGTACATCTGATCACAATCCCTTAAGTCTGGAATTAGACAAGAGTGCAGGTATCAGGCATTGGGTGCCTTCAAGCTTTTTAATTGTATTGCTGACTATCTTGAATTCCTAAAAAGAGTGGAAAGAGTATGGAATGGAGGACACAAAAGGGATATGAGGGAAGTATGGCATATGCTCAAAAAAGTGAAAACAAGTCTCAAGCAAATCAATGATAGAGAATTTAAAGGGTAAGGAAGAAAGTGAAAGATATTAGAGGCCAATTGAGAGCAATACAGGAGGATACGAGGGATCTGATAGCAGTAACTTTGCACAGGGAACAAGAAAAGGACCTACAAAAAAACTTAGAGAAGTGGAGTGTCATTGAAGAGAGTGTCCTTAAATAGAAATCCAGGAACCAATGGCTGAAATTGGGTGATGCAAACAATGTTTATTTCTTTGTACAAATGAATAACATGGTGGCTCAAAATACAATTAACAGTCTGATAACAACAAAAGGGAGTATAGCCAAATCACAAGAAGAAATAGAGAGAGAAGTGTGTACATTCTATAAAGAGTTACTTGGGAAGGTTTCCCAAAAGTTACCTAGTGTTAACATTGATACAATGGGGCATGGAAATACTTTGAATAGAGAACAACAATTACTACTACAAGTAAAGGTGACAAAGCAGGAGGTGGAAAATGCTCTCAAGGACATACATGATATGAAGGCACCAGGAATTGATAGACTTAATGCATGTTTCTTTAAAAAGGCTTGGAAAGTGATTGGAGAAGATGTCTTGATTGCAGTACTAAGATTTTTTGAAATTGGACACATGTATCAGCCCATTAATTATACAATAGTAACTCTCATCCCAAAAGTTGCCAGCCCAACAAGAATAGCAGAATATAGGCCTATCTCTTGTTGCACAACAGTTTATAAGATCATTTCAAAAGTGATTACAACAAGGCTGCAGAAGGTAATGAGTTCATTAGTGGATCCAAATCAATCAGCTTTTGTGCCATGAAGAGCAATAAATGACAATATCATCTTGTGCCATGAGCTAGTGAAAGGGTGCATCAGGAAAGGTGTATATGCTAGATGTATGATAAAGGTTGATATGAAGAAAGCATATGACTCAATTTAATGGAGTTTTTTTGGAGCAAATACCATGCGAGATGAAGTTCTCAGCAACAGTGATTCAATGGATACTACAATGTGTCACCACAGTAACATACTCTTTCATGGTCAATGGACAGCCTACAAAATCATTCAAAGCTCAAAGAGGGGTTAGCCAAGGGGATCCCATGTCACCTTTCCTATTTGTGTTGGCTATGGATTATCTCACAAGGACCTTAAAGAAGCTGCATGCTATTCCAGAATTCCATTACCATCCCATGTGTAAGAAACAAAGAATAATTCAACTGAGTTTTGCTGATGAATTATTGATGTTCTGTAGGGGTGATATAAAGTCTGTAAGACAATTATACAAGTGCTTTATGGAGTTCTCAAGTGCATCAGGGATGGTGGCAAATGTGGACAAAAGCAATGTCTATTTTGGAGGAGTGAAGCGAACAGTTCAAGATCAAATACTACGGGAGTTGCAATTTGTGAAAGGAGTACTACCATTCAGGTACTTGGGGGTACCTTTGAGTACCAAAAGAATATATGTAGTCAAATGCAAGCCTCTTATTGATAAAATGTTGAATAGAGTTACAAGTTCGAACACAAAGTTCCTATCCTATGATGGTAGAGCCCAATTGGTGAAGACTGTTTTGTTCTCTATCCAAACTTTTTGGGCACAAATATTTTCCCTACCTAAGAAGATTATATATGTTATTGAGAGCATCCGTGGGAAGTTTCTATGGACAGGGAATGTAAAGGCTTCAAGAAAAGCATTTATTGCCTAGGAAAAGTTATAACGCCCAAAGCAAGTGGAGGTATGTATTTTCTTGATGTGTTCACCTGGAATAATGCAGCCATTGGTAAAATGTTGTAGAATCTATGCAAAAAGAAGGATAAACTAACTATGGATTGAATGGATACATAGCTATTATGGGCAAGAGGGGATCTGGGGAAAACAGGTAAAACAAGCATCATGGCTAGTGCAAAGAATATTTAAAGCTCACAAACACTTAATAGCTACTGGATATAATGAACAAAGGCTAATACAAATGGAACAGTATTCTATTAAAGAAGTATATGGAAAGATGAGAAGAGATACTGAGAAAATGGAATGGAGGAAACTTGTATGGTCAAATTATGGGGCACCCAAGTGGATCTTTATGCCATATATCACACTTCACAGAAGACTTTCAACAAAAGATAGAATGGTAAAATGGGGGATAACAAATGTCTTGACATGTCCAATGTGTCAACTAGAAGATGAAGATATTGATCACATGTTTTTTGGTTGCTATTCCATAAGGAGAAATACAATGGGCAATCAAACATATGACAAGCAGGAATAGTACAGCACAAGTATACATAATGACTTTGGCTGGTATGATTTACCACCTATGGAGGGAACGCAACTACAGAATTTTCCAAAACAAAAAGAGGGATGAGGAGGTTATGATAAGTCTTATTACACGAGAAATACATGGTCGAGGATCCCAACAGAGGAAGCTAAGTAGTAGACTGCAAGAGCTAAATGTATATCCATAATACTGTTAGGAAGAGATAGGAAGGTTAATAGAGATAGTAAGTAAGTCTTGGGGCTAATTTGTCCAAGTCTGCTATTTGCTTTGTAATGTTCCACTTTGGTTAATAAAATTTTATTTACCGAAAAAACTTTGTCCTTAAATTACAAAATTGTTATTGGTCGTTCCAATCTTGGCTCTTCTATATAATAGAAAAATACGAAAAAAAAATTCTATATATACAAAATTAGGTTCATATTTATCAAACGTAACAAAAACAATCAATTTGCAAAACATAACAAGAATATTTTTACAAAAATCTTGCTGAAGGCTTGAAAAATTCGTTCTAAATATCACTCTAAAACATTTAAAAAAAATGTGTATGAAATTGGTATAAAATATGTATGTTTCGCTCGAGAATTAGAATTTCACTCACAATTTTCATGTATGTAAGGTGTATAGATTTTGTATAAATCATGTATACAATTATATAAAGCTTGTATTGATTTCTAAAAATTTAATACAACTACGACAACATTGTATACAACTTTCATACAAATTTAATACAACTGAAAGAACATACAAAATTTAATTCATTTGACTTATCATATAACTATCATACAATTTTAGTATAATTTTAATAAATGATGCAATTTAATTATAAAGTGTAATTTTTTCTTATAATTATAACTATGCTATTTCTCCTAATATCCACAAAATAATCAACAGAAACTTTCTCAATTGTCCATGATGAAAAAGTTGAAACCAATTAGCCCTTTTTAGTGTCATCATTTAGGTACCTTCATTATAAATGGACCCAAACTCCATTCGACAATGAAACATAAAGGATGACAAATATTAGTTTCAACTTTTTCTTATTCTTGAAACTCATTTCACGCAACTAAAATATATTATATTTTTTCTTAAAAAATACTTTTCTAGAAAATATTTTTTTACAAATGAAGTTGTTTTTTCACTTATATTTTAGTAGTTGAGAAGTAAGTAAAGAATTTTATCTCAAGAAAATTTATATGTAATCTAACATAACATTATAGAGGTGGGAGTGGGCAGTGGCGGATTTAGTATTCTAAGGTTGTGGGTGCTCTGAAAGAGGTGGAGTCAAAAATATAAAAAAATACATGTTAACAGTGAGATTCGAACTCAGACTCAACAGCACTATATGTAGACACGTAATTTTTTACCGAACTTAAGTTTTACACCATTTTTAGAGCTTAAATATTGTATAAAAATCTAACTAAATATTTTGACTTTTATCTTATTTTATTAAGTTTATTTTAAAAGATTTAAAAACAACAAAAATAGAATCACTTTTTAAGGTAAGTTTTATTTTCAATTGTTTAAAAAAGAAATAAAAAGTTACAAAAAATATATGTTTTCTTTAAATTAAGATTCATAATAAGCTAGTATTTCTTAATTATAATTTTAGATTAGCTATTCAATTATTATTTTATTTTTATAAATAGCTAATATTTTTATTATTATAATTTTTATATTAATTATTAAAAATAAATATCCTCCATCTCCCATTACCCCCACTCATCACACTCCCTCACACTACCACCCCACACTCCCTCACACTACCAAAAAATCTGCACCAAAACACACACACACGTACAGTATAAAAAAAAAACATTTCCCCCCACTACAACATGACCACAATACTCCCCCACTCACAACCTTACACTACTCCTAACAGACACACACACATACCTACATAAAGACCTCTGCACACAACAAAAAAAAGACACAGACAACACACACAAAAAACATACAAAAAAAAAGAAAGAATGCACTATACATTCATACGAAAAGACACTCGTACGTATAAAAAAAAATATATCAAAACGGTTTTTAATTCCTTTCAACCCCACACTTAAAGGTTGAGTTCGAGGTTTGCTTTCGTGATTTCGAGTTTGTGGCTCCTTATTAGGATTGTTTCCTTTTCGTGAATTGAATTTTCGCAAGAGGTACCATTTAATCTTCATTGTATAATTTGATTTCATTATTATACAAGATGTGATTCTAATATCATGAAGTTGCTCA
>JAJOOF010002657.1:0-38717 GCA_029582545.1 Solanum lignicaule
GGCTCAGATATGGTCTCTCCCTGCACTTCCAGCTGATCAATGTGGTTATATCTCTTGTGGGCATTAGCAGTTTGATGAAAAAACTTTGTATTCCTATCTCCTTCCTTGAGCCATAAAGCTCTTGATCTCTGCCTCCAGGCCACTTCCTCATTCTTTAAGCACCCCTCATACTCCATGAAAAGTGTTGCTTTTTTGGCTATTTCCTCCTCTGTTAAAGCTCTACTGTTTAGATGTGAATCCAGCTCAGCCATCTGTATGAGAAGGTTGTTCTTTTGCAAATTCAGATTTCCTTGTTCATTTCTGCTCCATTCTTTCAATTTCCCTTTGAGAGCTTTGAGTTTACATGCTAAGATGTAATCAGGCTTCCCATAGAATTCAAAAGCATTCCACCAGTCTTTGATTCTTTCAACAAAACCTTCTTGGTTTAGCCACCAATTTTCAAACTTGAAATAGGATTTGGATTGTTCCCAGTGTCCACAGAATAGAGCTATAGGAACATGATCTGAAATCACTCTTTGCAGAGTAGTCTGCTTTAGGCTATTGAAAAGATTATTCCATATATATCTTCCACCACCTAGCTGTGGATCAACGAGGTCCATGTCCTCAATGCAATCTGAGAACTCTCTCATTGCTGAATTTCTCTTGCTACAATCCCTTTTTTCAGAGGGAAATCTACAAACATTGAAGTCACCACAGATGGCCCATGGTCCATCCATCAATCCTCTTACATCAGCCAATTCCTCCCATACTAGCCTCCTCTCTACTTGACTGTTGGGAGCATACACACTAGTAATATGACATTCGAAATTACTTAACTGAGCCCTGAACTTGCAAGACAGAGTATAGGCTCCAACTTGTAAAGTTTCCCCTTCCCAAATTCTAGAGTCCCATAGTATTAGGATTCCACCTGTGGTTCCACTGGCCTCCAAATATGCATATTTAATCCATCTCCCTGCCCAAATTTGTTTGATTAATTCTTGTACATTGCCTTCTAGTTTTGTCTCCTGGAGGCAGACTATGTCTGCTTTCCAACCCTGAATCATATTTTGTACCACCATTCTCTTCCCCTGATCCTTCAACCCCCTAACATTCCATGAGATTAATTTGATCTTCATGGCGTATTCTGTGAGCTCCCCTTCCCCTTCCCTCTGTCTCCATTGCTTTTGAATTTAACATCAAAGGATATCAGATTCTTTAACTCTTGTGCTCCTTTATGTTTTGTTCTCTTAACTTCTATTGACCTCTCCATTTCTTACTTGCCTGCTTGCATCCACCTGCTTAAGGAGTTCAAGTGCTTCCTCTTCCATCCCCTGGAAATCCACTCCAAACATCTTATGGAGTTTCAGTGAGTTTTGATGAATCCAGGCTGTGGCCTTCCTCTCCGTTTCAGTAAGAGCTCCTTGTTGTTGTGTACAAAGGGGTTCGATCTCCTGTACATCCCATAATTCCACAGAATTTTCCATCCCCATTATTTCCTGACTTGTTTCAAAATCACCTGTGACAATTTTCCCATGTTCTTTATCTTCAGTTACTTCCTCGCTTGCTACGCACAGTTGCGCAGTTTCGTTTTCCCCTTCCTCTCCTTCAATTTCTAGTTGTTCTTCAAAGGTGAAAAGTGTAGCTTCCTGTATTTCCCGTCTTCTCTGCATGTGGTAATTTGAAAAATAAGTCACCGTGGTTTCATCCACTATGACCTCCTGGAATAGATTGTCCTTGGGCTGCTGGTTAAAATTGTTAGCAATAATATTTGCATGGTCTAGCCCATTAGGTTTCAGGCCCAATTTTTTTTAAAAAAAATTGTGCACATGCCCATCACGTGCTCTTTCAGTCAATTTAAAAAATTCTCCAGCTGTTCCCACGTGTTTCTCCCCTGTTCCGTCACCATCATGTTCAGGATTCTCGGATATAGAGGTTAAAGGCTCTATTATCCGCTGGATCTTTCTTTGACCCCCCTCATCTTCTTCGGCAACTGGTCCATCTCTCTCCGGCGACAACTCAAAGCGAGTTTTCCTTTCCACCCATATCGGGATGATGAAGCCCCTGCCATCCCCTCCCCTTCTGCCATCGTAATCGTCGTCGTCACCACTTCCTCCTCTACCACAACCATCAGTTCTTCCTCCATTGCCACCACTCTCTTATTCTTCCTCTTTTACCACCATTGTTGCCACCTCCTTCTTCTCTACCTCTGCCTCCACAACAATCATCACCTCCACCTTCGTTGTTATCACCAACATCTCATTAGCCACTGTACCACCCTCTCTTTTACCTCACTTGCTACAACAATTATTGTAGTTGTTGTAGCAACTTCAGCAGTTGCTGAAAAAACTTCAACAGTTGCTGAAAAAACTTCAACAGTTGCTACAATAACTTCAACAGTTGCTGAGCAAACTTTAGCAGTTGCTGAAAAAACTTTAACAGTAGCTACAATAACTTCAACAGTTATTGCGATAACTTTAGTTGTTGCTTGATTTTCTAAAAAAAACAATGACTTCAACTTCAATTTTTTTAAAATTAAAGCAAATTAGTTTGTGAAATAAGACCAACAAAAGAAAAAAGAAAAAACGTGATAAAAAATAATGAACGACAACGATAATGATAGCAACAACAAAGAAGAACAAATAAATGGAAGAAGAGAAAAAGAAATGAAGAAGAAGAAGAGGGAAAATAAATCTGGAAAGAGAAAGAAAGAAGGAAGAAAAGGGAGAATGAAATCTTGAAGAGATCTTAAATTTTGAAATTTAAGAAGAGAGGGAAAACTTTTCAAACATTTTGAAATTAGAAATAGGGTTTATTTTGAATATTTTTAAAAGTTTAGAAGTTTTAAATATTACATTTTAGACCCCAATTATCTTAATCACTAATTAAAAAAAAATTGACTTGGTCAATCTTTTTTGTCACCAATTTTAATTTCAACACTTTTTTGTCACCTCCTCCTCAATTTACTCAAGTTAACTCCTTCTCTGGTGATGGTGACTTCCGTTGGCATGCTCCGATCATCCTCTTGTGTCTCGATCCTAGCCCATTTGAGGTGGTTTCTTAGCTTTGTTTCCTCCTCCGTCGCCAGCCATCCTCCATAGAGTTCTCCGATTTCGTGGAAAGTCTATTCCGTCCAAAGATGCATTGGAATACCCATAGCCCTAATCCAAGTGGATTTGGGCTTGTAAGAGATAGGTACACATCCTGCAGTAGGGTTCCACCACTCTAACTTGAGTATGCTTCTCTTCCACATCCATTCTCCTTGGAGAACTTGTTCTGCCATGTATCTGTTTGGGAACTCGAAGAGGTAACAATTGTGCATCATCTCATAGATATTGATCCCAAAAGCCTTTTTCCATACCATCGAAGACCAATGTCTCACCTCAGACAGGGTGGGATTTTCAGCTTTCTCCTTGTCAAAAAATCCAAAGATACATCTTCCCAGTACTCCTTGATCGTTGATTTTGGCTTCACAGTTGACTCCAATCTCTTTGCCTTTGGTTGTGACCATATCAGGGCTGTTACTTTGCCATTTGCTGTTTGTAACTGCTTTTACATATGGCATCTTAGAGTCATGTGTCCTGCTTTGTGTCTTCTCCTTTTGTGGTGAGCATTTAATGAAACTTTGAATCTTAAATGCCACACTTTTCCATCCAGCATTTATGTCTGACTCGGGTACAATAATAACTGTTCTGTCCTCTCCCTTCAGTGAGAGAATACTCATATATCTCCCATGAGAGTTATGTTTCCTCGTACCAAAGAATTCTGCCACCCGATCTTTGAATCTCCACCTTCTCACCTGGTTTTTTTGGTCTGATGATGCTTCTCTGAGAATGAAACAAATCCATTCTAGCACCTTCTCACTAAGCGTAACCCTCCTCATCATTTTTCTGCTTCTTTCCACCCAGTCATACCATGCAACATTGTTTGAAGTCCATCTGGTGATGTCATAAGATTTAAAACCTTGGTTGAAATATATTCTATTATCCCCCATAATTTCTAAAGACGGGAGATGATTTTTTGTAAAACAGTAATCACGGGATGTAAGAACTGAGTTGTTTGAATGAAAGGGGTCAATTTCCGGCTAGTCTACCGGAAAAGGGAGGTTCTGCAATCCTAGAAAGTAGGAGAGAGTGTCATTGGTAAATGTGCCTGGGAGCAATTCCACTATCCCATAGAAATTTAAAATTCAAAAAAGTAGTTTAATCCTAAACCTAAGCAGTATATTATGCTTAAAGAAATTGCTGCAGTAACTCTAAGCAATTTTCATCATTTTGCATTTCGTATTTTTCATTAGATTGCTGGTGTGCATCACTGGAAACATGGGAGAAAAGGCTCTGGTGTCTTCTGGCTACAGCAAGCTCGAGATGAATTTCGTTTAAACAGAATTGCCAAGCAATTATTTGATTTCGTGGGGAAGTCGGTATCTGATGAAGGATTCAAGGTTTGTATTACTCGGTTATAGTGGTTGAGTGCCTTGTATATTTTCTTAATTCTTGTATAACTGTGTTAATTTTTCTGTCTGTAACAGTTCATGTTTATACCCATATCTCTAAATTGCAGTTTTTTGTGTATGTTATGTGTGCTGAGCGTGTTTCTTAGTTATTTTATCCAAAAGGAATACATTCTTTAGACTGTTGGTTTGGTAGACAGTTCAACTGTTTTAAGTACTTCACAGGCATTTTATGTATCCATGTAGTCCGAGTTATCCAAGTATGTGTATTGTGAAAAACATGCTATCTGATGGGTGAAATTGAAGTCTAGAAGAAATGTAGAACCTTTGATATGTCAAATATGGGTATACTACGTGCGGATGTATAGATGGTGGTGGGCAAGCTTGACCAGGTACTTGATTAGGAGCTTAAGCAATGTGGGTAGTGGAATATCATGATGAAGTCCTTAAATGTTGTCCAGATGTGATTCATATAATGTTAGAAACCTCAAAATGCTATAGAATTCCAATCTTGCTAAGCTTGTATTTCTTAGGATCTGGGTTAAAGTGAATCCATCCCCAGCAAAGAGAAAAAAAGAGAAATAGTAAAGTAGAAGGAAGATAACCAAAAAATGGTTAGTTAATTTGGTAGAATTGGTTTACCATTAGAGTTATCTATTTTGATTATCATGAATCTGATTGCTTTCTGAGATATTTGTTCCAAGTCAAAGTCTAGTAGTTTAGCTCTGAAGCAGCATCTCTTATCTCATAGTATTAGCTGGCTCATTCTCTTTGATCATTCTATTGTTCTTTCTCTGCAGCAATGGGAAGGTCTCATAGAGTTGCTGGGTTCCGAGTCTAGAACTGCTGGTGGACTTGAGTTTCTGAACAAGTAATTGCTTAATACTTGCTCACTTTGAATTAGTGGATGTCACCTGTAAACATGGTGTCAAAGCATTTCAAATCTTTGAAGTTTTTATGTTTACTACTGCACAGGTACAGGGACTTTAGGAGATCCCTACTGCAGGTTCATGGTGATACACCCACTGATGCTGCTCGTAATGCAGCTGAAGCTCTCGTCTCTGTATGTCTGACACCTTTTTATAATAATGAAGAATAACATTTTATTGATATAAAAATTTCATTTTTTGGGTGTATTAAGATTTTGCATTTGATATCCAGGCCTGTTGAATGTAAGATGTTAACTTAAGCGGCTACCTTAAGAAACTGAAATAAATTAACATAAATGAAACCTGGCAGCCAGAATGTTGTGTAGGTTCCGATTGAAATAGTTGTTAGGGTGCTTATATCTATTACCTAAGAAAAAAGCCTTCTGTTTGACCTCCTCTGAGTCAATTTATTTTGTTTACTCTGCAGCTCATGAAAAATCCTTCCACGCCGCAACGCTTTTGGTTACCTCTTCTATATGATTCAGTGAGTACCTCTCTGACTATTGATTTAGTTCTTTGCTCAACGTGCCAGATCACTTGTAAATATTCGAAGGTGTAATCACTCTTTTCTTTTGTTTTTGTTTGCAGTTATAGGTTTGATGTAGCTTGTTTTTTTTTTTCTTTCTAGTTTTGAATAATGATTCATTGGGGGTTTATATTAGTATGCTCCTGCTCAGGTGCTAAATTCTTGCTCAAGTAAGAAAAGAAAAGAGAAGCTGGCCAGTGGGTATCTGCTCTACCATTTGATTGGGTAGATAATACTCCTATTACTTAACACATGAATCTTAGTTCATATCAAATTGGAACTGATATATTATGCGGGGCATTTGTGCTCAAAGTCTTTCAAATGACAATATACCTAGTGGGTTGGAAAATGGGTACCTGTAATGGTGGATGGGTTGACATCTATTTATTTAATTCAGGCTGAAAAGTTCATCATGCTTTCAGATTTATATGTTATTTAATAGCTGGTGCATGTTTCATCTTTGACCTCATTCCTTTTTCCTCCTTTTCTTCCTGTGCAGTTGAAATTGTTAATGTGGCAGGAGCGACCGTTGGTTAATGTTTCTCAAACTCAGCTTCTCTTGAATAAACTGCAAGAATTGTCCATGGCAAGATTGAGGCCAGACTTTGTTGAAGCTGACTTGCCATCTGATGCCTTAAGCTCTGTCAGGCTGGCACTTGCCACTAACCTGGGTCGTGCAATCCTCGAAGAGTGACTTTGTTACCCCTGTTTTCTTGCTTGAGAGGTCACTGGTTGCATCTTTCCGACATGCCTAAAGTGTTATATTAGTACCTTCTTTCCTCTCTAGTAGTGTGTTTCGGGAGTGTGAGTAACATACGAAAATGGTACACCCTTTTTTGCAGCAGAAAACGGAATCCAGAATGTCCGTTTTGTTATTTGTTTCTTTTCTTGAAGTGGTAAACTTGAAAAGCGTACATATGTGAAGCCACTGCATACTGAATGCTCTTGCCTCCTCTGAGCCACTTCTGTCACCTACATGCTGCAGACCTAGACAGAGAGCTAATCCGTCGAAAGCATTCGGATGAGAACTTTGGGCTATGGGACACTAACCGTAGCGTGACAGAGTGAAGATGACTATAAGTATAAGGTTTCTTGTGCTGCTCCTACCAAGAGATCCTTTTATTTATTTTTTCTTTCTGGATTTGGGGTGGGGTGGGGGTTGGGGTACCTACTATGTATATGCTTTTGTAAACCACCACGAAAGTCGTCCCCCCTGCCTGTTGCCTGGTTAAAGTGTTGAGATAGAACTCTGTAAAAAGTTTGTTGGCTAATTGTAATAATCATGTCCTATAATTGTTTTGGTCATTTATATCATATGCATATCAATATTCTAAAGGGTCATTTGGTCGTGGTATTGAAACAAGAATTCCAAGTTCCAACACATTCCTGCACAAGTTCATACAGGTTTGGTTAGACGCAAGGTTAAAAATAGTCAAACATATAACTAACACAACATTTGGTTGGCTGTACCAAATAACACATACATTATATTATGTGGGAGCTTATAGATTGTATTATTAAAAATGCAGGTAAAATATGAAATAAGAATGTGCATTAACATAGATATTAAAACTATGTACAACACTTTAATATCAAATAAGTTAGGGTCATTCTCATTGATCATGTCCACTCAATAGTTCATTGATCATGTCCACTAAATTCTTTCATGCATAACATTTCATTTATTGTTGATTGTTGCATTATAACCCCAGCGAACCAAATAATCCCCAAGCATAGGACCTCGAAATTTGGTGGAACATTATTTAGAGAATACACATTTATCTATGGAATTTTCTCTATTGTGCATTTTATAGTCTTAGGAGATGCGAGATAGCACTTCTTAGACCAAAAAGACGGGTAAAACGGTTTTACCCGCCGGTCTCTACACCAATTCAATACATGCATGCCACATGTTTAATTCATTTTACTTAACCTTAATTCATTAATATGTGTTTTACTTCATTAAATCACATGCGTTATTAAGTCACATAATAATGAAAATTGCATTAGTTTGGTGTATACACTTGGTTCGGGTAAGTGACATTTATTCTTTTCTCAAATTTATGTTTTCTTTTCTCATTAACCCAAAAATGTCTAATACACTTATTAGCGATTAATATTATTTATAATAACATTATTTATCAAAAACATTTAAAACCGAAAAGGAATGCCAGCGTACCGTGTTATAAAATTTTGATAATTTTTTTTTGTTGTTGCTTTTGTCGCTTTCCCAAATTGCGTGTCCAGAACCTAGATGATGTAAAAAGAAGTCGCAACAACTAACATTACGCAGAAAATTCATGCGCTATATGAACAAATGGTCTAACCCTAACGGTCGTCAGACATTTGAAATGATTCGCCTGCATTTTTCTGAAATGATTTCTGTCAATTTGTATAAATAAGTAGTACTTGATTTGATCTAAAAGTGCATAGTAGTGTTGAAATTCCATGCACTATGTAATACTTTTTTTTAAAAATCAATTTGTTGTCCAAAAGCTAACACTACTTTTAATATACGCAGGAGTTCTTTCTATACTGAAAGGTGAAAAGCACCAAGACATTATAACTATACCAATAAAACCACAACACTTTCGATTATTATTTCTTCAAAACTAACTACTAATTACAATCATCAAGAGGTTCATCTATAATAGGGAACTACTTTCCATCTCTGTTTTACACATATGAAGGCATTTTCAATCACATGCACAACCAAATAAATACCTGATTCAAGGTAAGGCAAACTTAAATTTGACACCAAAGCATTCTACATTACTTGTTTCGTTGAGTTGATTCTGAAGGCAAAGAACTTTGAGACTCCAGTAAAATCTCCTGTATCCGTTTCTTCAACAGTTTATCTTTGACACCTGCTAGCATACTACGATAAAACATCTCCAGTCGGACAAGCTTTCCACGATCCAAGGACTCCAACATGGTTTCCCACTCCTTTGCAATGTCAAATGAACCTCCACCACGTAACGAGGCTGGTATATCTCGCTCTTCAAAAGGTTTCCCAAAGGTGGCACCATGAAGAATGCTAGCATACCTTTCCATTAGAGAGAGTTTTGACTGAAGAAGCCTTACATCCTCTGCTGCCATAGACAGTTTCCTCTCCAATTCTACCACATCTTCAGGTTTCTTTTCTGCACCACTTTTATCGCCACTCACACTCTGTTCTCTAAAATCTGCATCTAGAGGTGGCCAGAGTGCCATAGTTGGAGAGTAGCAATCAATCATCTTACCATTTCCAAGGACACCACTCCATCCTCTACCCCAAGACCACATCTTATATCCAGCATCTGCCAGAAGAATAGTATGGGCAGCACCACAGACAACTTGAACAGGTTCTGGAAATTTAGGCCCATATAGCCCAGCACAGGGAATCAATAGAGGAAGACTTGCATCACCTGCATCAGGTCCACTATAACTTGCTTCAGGACATAGGCCAAGGCCTTTCTCCATTCCCCATGACCACACATCTCCAGCAGAAGAGACAACACTTGTGTGAAATAAACCACAGTCAACAGAAATGAGAAACGCATTCCGCGGTAATCCTTTCACTGGTTCAGGAGATAACATACTTTGGGTTGTCCCTTGACCTAATTGCCCATTATCTCCCTGGCCAAATGTCCAGCACACACTTTCTAATGTTTCACTTGGACTTTTCTGAGCTAGTAAAGCAGTGTGAAAAGCTCCACAGGCTACCTCATACACTGTCCAAGGGGCATCTGAATTGAAGGGCTCGATAACTTCAGGATACTGTCTGCTCTGCCTGTCTCCCAAGCCTAACTGACCATGGCTGTTGCCACCCCAAGAATAACAAACAAGATCACTCCCTTTGTAACCTTCCCCAGCAGTGACTAATGCCACAACATGCTCATTTCCACATGCCACCTTAACAACTGTGTGTCCATGGAAATTCCAGATAGGTATTGGGTTGCAACTGCTAGTAAGAGAGAATTCACTCTCAATAGACTTGTCTTTCTGTGGTTCAGGAAAGTTACCCCACATCCATAGAGATCCAAGATCATCAATTGCTGCTGACATCATTCCGCCACCTTTAACCGAGGAAATCTACAGGAGAAAACAGAATTAGACCTTGAATTTCAACATATTTCCTCATTAATTTCAACTTGTTCGTACCATCAGTTTCTTTCTCTCTGAGCCACTAGCTGATGAATTAGGGGAACCTAACTCAAGGAATCCCTCCAATAAATGAGGAACCAAGGAATTTTCTCCATCAAAACCAAGTTGTCCATCCACAAGGTAGTCAAGGAAAAGAATGATTAATAGCACATGCACAAGACAATTGCAAATTTTATAAGTTCAAGCAAATAATACTAAATGTATAAATCAAGGGATCTCTCAAGGATACAGACATTGTATCCCCAGCCCCATACTGATCCATCATCTGCGAAAACAAAGAAAAGTCAAAAAAAAAAAAGAGGAAGGGAAACAGTGTCTGGGAGTTCAAGATAATTAATGTTGTTCCTTGTAAACAACATTCTTGCTCTTCTTAGTATCAGCATTCTTAATAAGCCAAAAATTGTAACTACCTGAAAATGTTATTGTTACACCTTCACATATAAGAACAAATCTCATGGTTTCATAATTTTAGCATCTTGGATAAAGCAAGCAAATAATCAGAAGATGAGGGCATAGTGTTCTGAGAAAATTGTCTTAATATAAATGCTCTCAATTCCCCACTGTATTACTGATGAACATTCACAGAGATCTTACCTGCCCGTAGCTGTAGAAAAGAATGAAAGCGAATCATTGCAAACAGCAATACCCTTGAAAGCCAAAAATTCTGTTACCTGATTTCTTTTCCCTTGCTGCTCCCGTCATTCTAAACATGACAGGAAGCACTCTTTGGTGTTACTCCAATTAAGATCACCTTATCTTCGGAATGACATGACATCATATTGAATCACCCTCTCTTCGTTTGACTAGGAAACACTTAGCCAATTTGAGTCTTTAAAGAAGAGTGAACTCGATTGAAACCTCCAATAGGGATTAGATAGTTAGATTAAATCCATAGGCCATGTCAACTTACCTAATATGTAAATCTTTTCAGTTTAAGGAACACGAGTGAGTTAGCAGCTATCTACCTAATTCATGGTAGAAACCTTGAATACTATAATACTAATCCCTTCGTCTAAATTTATGTTATAATGTTTCACTGGACAGAGAGTTTAAAAAACTAAAGAAGACTTTTGACATGATAATTACATGCCAATAATATCATTTTAAATGAGTAGCGGTGAGAATTCTCTGTCTTTTCATTTTATGGTGGTAAGGGTTTAATGTGTCATCTCATAAAGAATTAAATGGGAATGCTAAGAAAGTAGTATTAAAAAAAAGAAACAGTCATTCTTTTTGGGACAGATTAAAAAGGGACGTGTCCCATTAAATGAGACACTGGGAGTAATATTAAGGACTTTAAGACAAACATTGCTACTAAATGATACTGTGAAAGATAAAACACAATTCTTTCATCTATATTCCAAACTGATATAGTATTAATGGAAGAGCACCAACTCTGATCCACTAATAGATTATTGAGTTGTGGTAAATGGTTACACAGGGCCATATTAACTATGCCCCGTGTTCGGTAGAACTCATAACTATCTGATCTATCCTCTATATATACCTATATGTGTATGTTAAAAGCAAGTACAGATAAAACTAGGTAAATTTCAAAACCACACACGTAATTCAGAACCGACATCTAGTCTAAAATGTAGATCCACCACTACATATATGCACATCTCATAGATCAAATGAACTTATTCTGAAAGAATACACAAATAGCAAATTGTAGAAGATGGGCCTTAACAATCCCATGGCTTTTATATCTAGAAGCAACAAGAAAGTTCAATTTCAATCTAGTGACAAATGAAATGGGGATAGCCAACCTAAATCGCATTTCCACAGAGATGAAGTTCAAAATTTCATTTTACAATCAAATAATTTTTAGAAAAAGCAAAAGTTGGAACAAATTGAAATCATAGAAAAAGGGTAACCTGAAACAGCAAGACTGTGATAAGCACCAGCTGCAATAGCAACAATCTTTACCCTTTTATCTCCATCAGAATCAAAGTTGATTCGGGCCGGGAATAAGTGGTCAGTTTCAGAAGCAGTACCAAGTCGACCGAATGTTCCTCTTCCCCAAGAATAGACATCCCCATTTGCTACCATTTGCAAAAACATTGCAACACAAAATTAAATTTTGAGATAACATTGGTTAAGAATAAAAGGGTAAGTTGAAAAGATGTTTGTTTACCAGTTAGAGCAAGTGTATGAGCTTCGCCGGCGGCAAGCGCTATGATTTTGTTAAACAAGTTGCCGGATCCTGATTCTGATGATTCCACTTCCTCCGCCATTTCTTCTTCTCAACTGCTATTTTACTCACAGATATCACTCTGGTTTATCTCTGATTTTTGGGCAATGATTTGTTACTCCCATACTTCCAAATATGAGACTCAAATGACTTTATTCAGATACTCATTTTACTAATTTTGTGGTTTTAAATATTTTATTTGAAAAATAAAAATTAATTTTTTTTTTTTTTGAAACACACTAAAAAGACGCAAGATAAACAAATTGAATCAAAAAGATAATTTTATATAGGTGTAAAATTTGCTATTTCTAAATTTGATTTTCTGTAAATATGAGTTGTGGTGGAGTGATAAATATTTATTTTTGAGTGATAAATACTCATTCATCTTTCTCTTGGTACAGAGTCATCTTTGTTAGAAAGTGCGATGAGATAAAAAATTAGATTTTCTAAAAGTATGAACAATTTTATACAAGTTTAAATGTCTAGTTGTATATATCCGACATTAAAGGACATAAATATCAGCTCAGATCAAGTTAAATAATTCGTATTATGCCCAAAATATTTCTCGTTCAAGCTTTTTATGTCTCACTCCTTTAATATTATGGTTATGTTAAGCACTTGTCAATAGAGGTCATTGGTCTTAGGAGTCACGAGAATTTATTCAATTAAATCTTCCCTTTCCATTTCTAAAGATTTTAATTACAATATCTAAGTCATAATGTTTTGGACAATTTTATTTTTTTCAAAATAAATAAAGAGGAGGAGATAAAAGAATAAGACTGATAAGTGATACGGATGATGTAATTTTTTGGAAGTACATGATACTGACATGGGAATTAAGGAATTTAGAATATTATTTAATTAATGTATGAATATGGCATAAGGGCACGAAGAAGTATAGTTGATTAGATACAATAATTTATAATCATTTTTACAGTAATTAAGATTAAATTTAGGATTTCACGTAAGGTAAAGTCAAACTTGATAATTACACAAGACGTACGGGATTCATCTTCTATCTAATGTTAATTTAGGATTTAAATATATTTTTCATTATATTTCTGGTTTAAATATATAATTATTCCTCGCATTATATTTTGATATAATATCTTTAATTTTGACAAAAAAAATATGTGGCAACTTTAAATTTTCCAATATTAAATATCCGATTACTTTATAAATCCACTTATTTAATAAATTTCCTCCACTCCGAGTTCTTTATCTTTTCTTTTAATGAAAATGTTTATCATCAAGGAGAAAAAAAATCCTTATCTTTTTGTTTTATAAATTGGAGATGCAATTAATATAGGTGTCCACTTAACCGAGCGAATCGACTAAAATTGAACCAAAACAGCACAAGTGGGTCATCAAGGCCAAATCAAACAAAAAGAAATGCAACAAAAAACTCAAAATATAACGAGAGTACTATAAATTCACAAGTAACAACACGACCAATATATAAGACCACAACTAAACAAGACCTACAATAGATTATTTTTACAAGTCTATAAGATGAAAAACGGTTGGGAAAGGCAAGCACAAAATATATGTGGACGATAGGGCAATAGCGGAAGAAAACTCAAGTCAAAACTTTTTCTTCTATTTGAACCAAGAGAAGATAAAATAATGCAAGAAAAAACATTGTTTGAGGCACCAAACAAATCAACCGAAGCAAGCAAAATAAATTAACACACGAGAGGTCAAGTTTAACGTGGAAAGCCTCTTTGGTGTGAAGAGTAAAAACTACAAAGCCACAGCTCCACTAAAATCAACAAGAGTTACAAAAGTGTTCTCCAAAATGACCACCAACAAAGTGCCAAAAAATGAGCAACACAACTACAAGATATATAGCACCAAAAACTAGAGAAACAAAAGGAGTAAAATCACCAAAACACAGCTACTGTTCACGAGCTAAATCTGGAGCTATAGGACTCTAAATCACCCTCTCTCATTGTCCAATCAAAGATTAAGTTGAAAGGAACAAGCTGTCCAAAAATTTGCTCAATCGAACAAGCAACGAAGCGAGAATTGCGATTTGAAATTGGCTACTAGGGCTTGTACGAAAATGTGCACTCTCTCACTTTTCTCTAAATGACTGCCGATCTATCTCTTGTGATTCTTCCAAAATAAGACCTAACAAAAAAGTCTTACATATGCACAATAATATTAGGCTTATGGACAAAGTGGGCTAAATTTATCCACAAAGAAAAGGAAAGAGACCCAAAACCTTAAACTTTTATTTATCTACACAAGAAGGGAAAAAGACCCAAAACCCAACAAAAACTACTAACATCTAGTCCAGCCATGACTCCGACATACCCATTAACTATACAAAACAAAAAGAAGACTCCAAACTCATCAACTCCGGAAGAAATAGAATGTACCAATCATCAGATGGACTCAACCACATGCAACAAGGACATACATGTCTACTTGATAAGTGAATGCAGAGCCTCCAAACAATGGTCAGTACTACTAAAATTCAACAAGGATTCAAATAGAGCACACCAAATTTAGAATGTCTTTAGATACGCTGCTGCTTGAATATATATATACATACTTTTGTAGTTATATATAATTAACACAACATTACAAGTCAACTGATCATCAAACCCTAAAATAATTATCGAAAGGGCCTAACTCCCACAATGGCTTTGCCTATCTTCCGCTTGTATATCATCATAAGCAGATAAATTCAAATACTTGTCTTGTTGCTCAGAATTAGCCCTCACATCCCTCCATCTTGCTCTGCATATCACACACTTAATTGATCTTCTTCTGTTACTTCTCTTCCATGCCATCAAACATTCTTCATGTAATGGATTCCTACAAGTCCCACAAGCTGCTACTCTTTCTTCCTTGTTCATTTCTTCCAAACATATTGGACATGTTACACCCTTCTCTATCTCTATTTTCAACGGTGAACATTTTGACCGTTCTTGAAAAAATAACTGGTGAAACCTGTTGAGACATAACATAATTAAATAATTAGAACTATGCGCGCTATTAATTGCTAATTGCTTAAATTTTTAGATGATATGATCACATACTATAATTTGATATGGAATCATAGAAAATAAAAGAAGGGAAGTCTTAGAGTAACACTAAAATTTATCCGTGTGGTGTGACCTAATAATTAGTTACGTCACTACTAAAAAAATGCAATTTTGCAATGGACGTTCCTATCAAAATAGAGTCGAAAATATGGGATTTTCCATGGGAAGTCTGTTGAAAATGTTGTTGATGAGGCAATTTCATATGAATATTCATATGTTTTTGGTTCGAGTCCTGAAATTAGCCACTGATTTTTGCGTCAGGACAAATTGCTTGCATTGCACCCCCTTAGTGTGTGATCATTCCCCGAAATCCTGCATGAACATGAAATGCATGCTTTGTGTACTCGATTTCCCTTTTATTAAAACAGACAATATAGGTCCTAAAGTTGATAAATCTCACTTCAAAAGAAAAAAAAACATTCACGTATTTGGTCCATGAAAAAGAAACATGCCTAGACATCATGATAGACCTGTTGAGACATAATATAATTAAATAATTAAAAATTCTGCTCCTGCATGTCTAACCTTTCTCGAACATTAGGGTTTGCTAATGATTCAATTGAGATAGGTAAGCTAAGAAGGCGTTGGAGCTCGCATGGCCTGAGAGTTCGCCGGAGAAGACACATGTCATCAACTGAGACACCCAATACACGGATGAGCACGAATAGTATGTGTTTACATGGGGCGGTTCGATCAGGGCAACTGCATGATGGGGTGGTGGAGAGGTTAACAGTGTATACATTTCCGGTTGCACCTAAGATAAAGAAAGTGGTGTCGTAGTGGTGGAGGAGGCGGAGATGGTGGCTGACTGCACGGATAATTCTGTCGGCGAGTGGTTGTATTGGCATCAAATGGCGGCGATGGTGGTGGTGGTGGTTGTTGGAAGGGGTGGAACTAGATCCAATGGATTCCATTTTTTGGAAAGTTATAGAAAAGTAATTATGGAATTTGGATTTGGTATGTTTAGTAGGAAAAGGAAAAGTGAAAAGTGTGATAAAGATATATTCTTTGTAGAGTTGTGAGGAAAAGTAAGGGTTATACGTATCAGATACCTTTGACTTGGTTCTTTCTATTTCTGTTAAAGGCACGCCATGTATGTACCAAATCCAAAAGGAAAACATGACTTGTAACTTTTCTTGTAGTGAAATTAATAGTGGATCAATAAAGTAGAAACTTAAAATTGTTATGTGGAAACTTAGAATTAAAAAGTTACAAAAATAAGATATTTGGGATGACTCAGTTGGTTTGGAGGGTGGTTATCTACACAAATGATCTGAGATCAATAACCCCTCAATGCCTTCTGTTGGGATATATACTCTTAACCATATGTTTAGATATAGTATTTATTATAGAATAATTATTTATTTAGTTTTAATAGACCATATTCGTTTATGGTGTCTGTTTACTTATATAGTAGATGATTTAGTGTATAGAGTTTTAGATTATACACAGAGGATTAAATCATCAGTTCTTATAAATATAATTTTTTTTTTCACAATCTAAGATGGAGATTGGACATGTCATCGGTACAATTATAGCACAAGATTGTATGTAGTTTATCTTGATTATGGGAATGATACAGTTCCAACTTCTTGGGTTAGTACATTTTGTATCATGTATTTAACGGGACCGAGTAGAAATAGTTGCTTTAGACTGACTCACAAAAGCATATTCTCTAAACTATTAAATGTGCTTATATTCTTAATCCTGATATAACTATTATGATCTGTATATGTTAATTATCGTTTTGATCTATTAAAAGGTGAGATTCTGAGATGGGTCAATCTACCTGGTAGTTTGGGTGATAATAATATATATTGGTGAAATAATAAGTTAGTTGACTGAATCCATGTCTCGATATAGAGATTGATGATATACCTTTTTGAGAAGCTTATAGGTTTTCATCGTGTCAAACCTTGCAAGTGGATTTATGAATCCGACACATGAAATAAGTTAAGCAACACTCTAAAGGAAACTAGTATTTGAATTCAATTCGTCAGTAATTTAATTTATTGATTAATATATGTAATCTTAACATGGAGAATTACATATGTGTTTAATGGGGAATTTCGAAATATAAGTGCAATTACGAATTTCTAGTGGAATGATTTATAATTTGTCAAGGTAAGAATTAATTATGTGGTTCCTACCGTATTCATATTTAACTAGAACTCAGAATCTATTCTAAGGGGAAAAGAGAGAAGTATGTGTCTTTCTCTATTTTAAGGAAAGAGAGAAGTACATGTCTTTTTCTATTCTAAGGAAAATGAGAAGTACATGACTTTTTCTATTCTAAGGAAAGAGAGAAGTATGTGTCTTTTTCTATTCTAAGGAAATAGAGAAGTACATGTCTTTTTCTATTCTAAAGAAAGACATGGTGTTCCTTCTCCTCCTTTGACTAGGAAAAAATCTCTATAAATAAGGATTCTTCTAACCCTTGAAAGTGAAGTTTTATATACGATGATTGCCCACCCAAGTATTGAGAGAGTTCGGAAGTGAACTTGGGATCAATGTAAGAGACCGCAGAAGTGCCGTCCAATTTGTGGACTAGCTTGTGGATTCGCTTGAAGGTACCTACCTGCTCACGCTTCAAGAGGTAATCCTTAAATTAAATTTCAAAAAGTTTTATGTGCTCTAGCATGATTGTATGTGTTCTAGCACAAACATATGTGTTGTCTATTATTCATGTAAGAAGTATGATTCTGGTATGCTTTTTTTTAGCACAAACATATGTGGAACCGTAAAATAGTTGCATTTAAAAAAAAAGAAGATAATTGATTTAACATACTTGATCAAGCTAGCGTTGCAATCTAAAACAATTAGAAATAATACTTTACTATTATCCGAGCATCGCGCGGGCACATATACTATAGTTTTATATTAAAAGTTACAAATTTTACTGACTTATTTTAATATATATGGGTCAAGTGGTATAGGGTATTAAATAAAGTAAATTAAAGTCTTGACCCATTAATCACCAACTAGATAAATTAATTATTTAATAAATATTCATCAATTAAATGACCGTAGTTATCGAATAGTTTACAATTACCAAATCGACTTCATCGACTGATTCAAATTTGACTGGGACAACTATCGGGAGGAATAAAACGGTAATTTTTTAATGAAAATTTCCAAAAATGATCTTTCGGGTCATTACATAGAGAATACATACTTAAGAGAGTAATTTGAATTCCTTACAACCAAGCTCGTCTCACTGAAAAAATTAATATTGATGATATTCGAGTTCGAGTTGAACCAGTACTGTGAGTGATACTAATAATTGCACAATGGGTATGTGATTGATATAGTTTAAGTTATATATACGTTGCCAATAGTAGAAGAAATTTATTTTATTTTTTCTTATTTGGTTGCACTAAATATGTAAAATATTTTAAAGAGAATAATAGAAAATATGAACTATTTCAAATACTTTTTTTTTGGATTCATAAATCTTATATTTCATGTAGTTTATGATATTATTGCACTCACCATATTTATTTTTGGTTTAATAATTTTTCTAATGATTCAGATACTGCATCAATGTAAAAATGAAAAAAAATAAGTAATGAGAAGCTTTTCTTAAATATTGTGTATTGAAGAAGATAATATATTCTGAAGCAAGGGTATGCCATTTTAGTATTAAAAAAAATAGGAGATAAATTGTTTTATTTGACCAAAAAGAATTTTGGAAAATAAAAAAAATAAAATGAAAAGAAAAGGCTGCAACCTAGCAGCAAAAAAAAGAAAAGAAAAGAGAAGTCCTAACCCTATTTGGAGTCTTTGTTGAAGGAAGCTGCCGCAACTATTTGTGAAGATCGAGAAGGAGAATGAAACTCGTGGATCTGTCTTTCCATTTGAGTGAAGCTAAAGGTGTTGGAAAATATTTTAATAGGAGAAATAGAAGTGGAAGGTAACTTTCTGAACTTAACTTAAAGATTTATATTTGTAAATTTCATCACTATAGAATTGGAATTGTAAGTTTAAGAAAATAAGGGCTAAAGAGATAGATGAATCTATTAAATTCTTGAAATTCGAGTGAGTACATTCAGTGGCGGAGCCAGAATTTTATCAAGGCTGTTTAAGATTTTTTTTCTGATAAGTGAACTGAATGTTATTTGTTTAACCTAGGGATTCTACCATGAACGATCCCAACATTTGTCAATATCAAACACAAACAATCGGGTTTTTTTTCTTCTTTTTGATGCATTGATTTTATATGATAAAAATATATGATTATTGTATGTAAAGTAAAATATTGATTGAACAAAAATATGCGTATCTTAGATTTTGAGATGATGGGTGCACTGTTATAAAAATGTTGATCTATGATAAAAATTTGATCAGTTCGACATTTAGGTTTTTATTATTGAAAACTGTTAAAATTTTAAAATTATAGGTCTAAAAATAATTCTTATAGATATATATATATATACACACACACACACACCAATTACCACTTAGAGAAGTGTTATCTAATTTTAGAAAGAAAAATACAACAAGATAAATATAAAATTCAAATTTCTTACCTTGCCGAGAGAGGTGCACCAAGTCATAATCGCATTATGTGATACTTTAAGTGTGGGTTCACACATCTATAATTCAATATTTAAAAAAAATATAACACTACTATATATGATCTCGAAAGGGGACCATGGGTTCATGTGAACCCGGTGACCCCTCTTAGATACGCCTCTATGAACAAATGTGTCTACCTTTACGAAACATAAATCACACCATCATAGAATTCCTTTTTCTTAAAATTACTGATATAGCCCTTGCTAGTGGGAATGTAGAACTTGCATACTGTAACCGATATCCCTCAAGTAGGGATGTATTGATATGAATATTTGACTCCTTTTAAGGATTTCACTGTTATTGGTTACTTCTTAAAGAAGAAGGTCACAATGATTAAATGATTCATTCTTAAAAACCTCTCAATTATAAAATTGATATGAAAGTATTTTTAAGAGTTTACTATTAAATGTTTACATTGATTTTGCTTATATGAGACACATAAGATTGAATATGGTTATTGTTTCCTTTAAAAAGACATTTATTACATGATTCTGATTATCTAACTAGCATGTTTTCTGACTTGTCCCTCATTAAAAGGGTTGTGGTTAAATGTTATTACTCAGTGAGCTAGCGTCTCACTCATTCCTAAATGTTTTTACAGAGAACTCAACTGATATTGACGAGGATTTCATTAACTAGAGAGTGTTAATTAGTATAATCTAGTGAGTCGGGTAACTTCGCGTAGCAAGATATTTATAGAATTGCTATGATTTCTTTTATTTAAAAAATCTTAGAATAGCTCCATTTGTCCTTTCCTTTATTAGAGTCATGATTATCCCTTTGTTTTGTAGTCATGGGACTTTCTTGAGCTTCTTTTTATTATTGGAGATGATTTGGTATTTTTGTGTTGCGATTAAATTATCGATGGGTATTATGTATGATTTTAGAGTTGTTATTAGTCGTGTTGTTGATTTCTGAGACAAGAAAAATTAGGATAAGCCCAAAAATAAGAAAACTTTGCCCGATTTTCTGTAGAATTTTGGTAAGACTTGTTTTGGGATTCTCTCCCTTAGCGCCGCTCATCATCCTAAATTGGGTAGTGACAAAAAAAGCATGTGAGATATTTTAAATCTCACACTATGATATAAAGCTAATAGTAAAATAGTTTCTTAAATTGATAGATATCTATAGTCGTGATTGTTCTCAATTTATTATAAGAAAATGTCTTTTTTTAATTGGTTTGCTATGGATGGTTTTAGTATAAGTAGTTCTTCAGTCATTGCACATGTATGCCTAGTAAGTTAATATACTATTTTATAGAATATAGTAGTAATAAATGTCTAACATAATATCGTCCCTCAACCCATAAATTTCAAAATCAACTACTTTTTCAGTCCTAATCTCTTTCATTTGGATTGTTGTTTTGAAGAACTTATGTCTCATGAGGCATAAAATTTATTGTTAAAAAGAATATAAAGAATTCAAGAACAACTCATTCAAATGGCAAAACATGCTATTTTATGTATTTGCCTCATTAGTATCCAAAAGAAGATAAATAGTTTCAATATTCATATTATGTGAAATTTTTTATAGGTATTTGTTGCAATTGAATCTCTGAAAAAGTTGCATCATCATACAAAAGTGCAAACATCTCATTTGTGTTCACAATAATTAAAAGACTATGGACTGTCAAAAATTCATCGTTGTCTCCGGCTTATTCATGAATTTTTTTAGCATGATTGCATAAAGTGCTACTACTTTAACTTGGGTGGGTAAAATTAGCAAAATCTTATGGATTTGTCAAAATATCATTTAAATCATTGTTGCTTATTTCATTTAATTAATCATTGTCTATGTTACTGTACTTTTGGAGAATAACAATTTTTATTTGTCTAACTTGAAAAAAACATATTTACCAATATTAGAGGAGTAAGTTGTGATTGGTCTAGTTTCTAAAAGTATTATTGGGGAGAGACTAACTTTTCAACTTTTGAAAAACAAAACTGTCAAAATAAAAAGGGGGAAATAAACTAAACGGAATGAAACAACATAGATAATAGGATTTTCTAACCTTGAGAAGATACGGAAGTTGAACAACCGCAATGTGGTGCCTCAGAGAGAATGATTAAGAGAGTGATTGAATTTCTTATAACCAAGCTCATTCGTCGAAAGAACAACTAGTATTGATATTCTAGCAGAACTGTGAGTGATACTAATGTTAGTATCAATTGTGAGTTTGATATTGAGGTAATGTGGTTGTCTTAAATCTTGGGTAATTAGATTGTCTTAAATCTTGTGTATTGAAGAAGATAACCAAAATAGGAGCTAAAAAGATGGTGAAAGAAGTGAGTGAGATTTTTTAAATCTAACATAATGATAACAATAAATTAGTTTCTTTATATCATTGTGTGAGATTTAGAAATCTAACCCGCTTCTTTCACCATATTTTTAACTCATATTTTGCTTATCTTCTTTAATACACAGGATTTAAGACAACCTCATTATCTGAGATTTAAGACAACTTCATTACCCAAATATCAAACACACACCCCTGATGCTATTAGTTGTCACTCACAAATCTTCTCAAATATCAGTATTTTTTTTTTCTTTAGTGGTATGAGCTTTTGTCTATAAGGAGTTCATATCACTTCCTTAGTCATTTTTCGGGAGGCGCCAGCATTACCACATGTCAACTTTCCTATCTTCTCAAATTCTAAAAATTCTATTATCGGTCATGTTTTGTTCCTTTTTTATTTTGATAATTTTGTTTTTCAATAGCTCAAAGAGATGATCTCTTCCATCAACACTTTTAGAACCTTGGTCAAACACAAATTACTCCTCTAATATTAACAAATGTGTTTTTTTCAATTTATTAGATAAACAAAAATTGTTACCCTCCAAAAGTACAATGAAATATGCATTATTTATTTTAATGATATAGGAACCAATTATTTAATAAAATAGGCAATGATTATTTAAATGATACTAATGGATACAATTTTTCTTTATCGATTTTGCCCCGCCAAAATTGAAGTAGTAGCGCTTTATGCAATCATGCCAAAAGATTTTCTTGAAAACACGTGGAAATTTATGAATAAGTCCGGTGACAACAGAGAACTTGTGGCCGCTCATAGTCTTTTATTTATTGTGAACACAAATGAGGTGCCTTCTCTTTTATATGATGATGCAACCTTTTTGGGAATTGATTGGTTAAAAATACCTATAAATATTTTCACATATAAATATTTGGATATTGACAATACTAATGAACAAATTATATAAAATTGCATGTTTTGTCATTAGAATTGACTAGTCAATGATATTTTTCTCTTTAACAATTACATTTATGCTTCGTGAGACATAATGTAACACCTCAGACTCCGATCAGTTTTTAGTTTTGGGTCAACTTCTAACAATCATATCTTTTAGCACGAAAAGAGTTAGGTGGCCTATGAGGTATCAAACCGAAGGTCTTTGAGTCCTCTTTCCAACACCACCAAGTTTGCTAAATTGTGAGCTCCAAGTGAAAAGTTATGACTGTTTGAGTGAAGCTTCTCTAGCTAAGACTTTTCATCCGTTTAAGGGAAGGAGTATTTTGGTCTTTTCCTTACCCCACTAAGCCTAAAACGTTTTTCTCTCCCAATTTAAGGGTCTAATTAGACTCTAAGATATTTTAGACATTCTTTCCGAAAACGTTTAGGGATTTGAGAGCAAGTTCAAGAGAACAAAAGAGAAGGATTTCAAGCGTTCTTTCAAGAACATATCATTTCATCGAGAACAAGTGTTCTTTCGAGGTATATAAGCTTCTCATAGTGTTGGATTTGTTCACCCTCACTCCAATCATGCAATTTCATTCACTAATTCATCCATGAGATTGTTTATATAGAGATTCTTGACTTGAGTTTTAACCTCGTTCATTAACAATAGAGGTTTTTAAGTCCTTGAGGTGAGGGTTTTGCGAATGAGTGTTATTTCTTGGTGGATTTTGTGTGGATCTCATCGAAATTGTGTTGTGTTTTTGAATCAAAGAGAGATGGGAGGAAATCATTCGATTTTAGATGACTTAGAACTTGAATTTGAGCAGTAAAATTCATCGGGTTTCTAGATAGGGCATGGGGGGTCGCGCCAGCCATAACGCCTAAACTACTAGTTAGTAGTTTGGGGCCTGGTGCTCTGCGCCACTCAGTGAGCCCCAAATATTGACAGTAGTTTGGGGGCTGGCGCCCTGCGCCTCTCAGTGCACCAGGGTCGCCAGGTCCCTAACCGTTTTGTCCTTCTTTTTGTGTGTGTTCCCTCGAATCGTACCTATGTTCTTTTCTTGATATTCACTATTAGAATATTCATTAATCCGTGAGAGATCATGCATATCCTAATCACATCTCTTAATTTACATTTCAAATTAAAGTAAATTTAAGAGGAATGTTCAAGAGGTCCTTTTGAATCAAGTTTGAGAATCATTTTACAATTAACTAAGGATTTGAACTAAAATTGAATAAAGATTTGAACTAAGTCTTGAGTATATCAGTACGAGTATAAGGGAGAGTTGAGTTTCATGTTTCAAAATGAACATAAGGTAACTAAGTATTCCCAAATATGTAATACTTTTACATTTAAAAGAGAGTAACACCGATTTCTAAATGAGTTTACAAGTTCAGAGGAGTTTAAGAGTATTACCTCTTTTAAGAGGATATTTTGAGTAATTACCTCAAATTGAGAAAGAGTTGTGCTTTAAACATTTGAGCATGAATTATATATTATTGGGAGTAGTATTGATCACCATTATGAAAATGAGTTCAGACAACTAAAAATCCTCATAAACCATGTATGCCAACATGGGTAAAAGAATCATACATTTTATATGATTCCTTATTGTTTTTAAGCATAGCTTAGTGGATCCACTTAGTTGAGGTATTCTATAGCCCGACAAGGTAAAGGACGACTTTGACTGCGTGGGTGAGATGTTGTATCATCAAGTAGCTCATAGTGAGGGTTGTCGGTTAGAGAAACTCCCAAATAAGAGTAAAGAGTTTGTTATTGTATTTTTATACATTTTGAGTTGATATTTACTATTTTAAAAGCTTTAAGTATTTCATCTCTTATTGTTGCTTTCATATTAAGTTGACTTGAGGTGAGGTGAGTATTCCTCCAGCCTTGTTCATTCAGCTATCTATTGCTTTCAGCTTTCCCCTTACATGCTCGTACATTCAATGTACTGACGTCATTCAACCTACATCTTTTTATAATGTAGATACAGGTGTTCAGGGTCATCAAGAGGCGCTCCGTTGATACCATTTGCATCCCAGTTAGCTTAGCTGAGCCTCGTTGTTTTTCGGAGGTTTCCACGTTTGCATTTTTAGCTTTGTTAAGATGTCGTGGGTCTTGTCCTGATATCTATCGTAGTATTTAGAAGCTTCATAGATAGTAGTAGTTGAGGAATCTTTCACTGTTTCCTTTGTTAATGTTTTTAAAACCTTGAGACGATATCTTATGTTTAATTAAGTATTTCAGACATTTACTGAGTTGAGTTATTGTTGAGACAAAGTTGAGTAAATCTTTGCACTTGAAGTTCTTGTTTTGTTGAGTAAGTCTTCTACTGAGTAGTGAGCCAGGACAAGAGTTCGCTTGGGGACCAACGATGGTTCTCAAATATCAGCCACGACCATGTATAGGCTCGGGGTGAGACACATAAGATCTTTATAAGAACTATGCAAATAAAAGAAGTTGATTTTGGGATACACCGGTGGAGGGACATTATTTGAAGTTGACTTATTTATCCTCTTTCAATTAAATGAATATTTCAATCAATTAGCTTTTCATTGGGACTCCGTTACACATGTATTACTAATAAAATATATTCTATAAAATCATATATTATTTGACTCGATATACATGTGCAACACACATGCTGAGAAACTATTTGTTCTAAAACTACTCAGAGAAAATGTTTTTTTCTTAAAAAAGACATATTCGAATAATAAATAGACAACAAACTCAAGAGAAGATATCCATCAATTTGAGAAATTATTTTACCATTTTTTTTTTCATTCTTTGAGATTTTAAAACTCTAAACCACTTCATTGACTATATTTTCACTCATTTCATGTTTATCTTCTTCAATGAGCAAGATTTAAGATTGCATGAGTGGAGGGAAAAATTTGAATTTGACATATTTATCCTCTCTAATTAAATAAATTTTTAGATCACTATGCTTTTACTGGGATTCCATTAAACATTTATTACTAATATTATTCTATTAAACCGTACATTATTTGACTCAACATAAACGTGCTGCGCTGGTGCAGAGAATTTAGTTATACTAAAACATGTCATAACAAATTAAATCATTTAAAAAAAGACATTTTCCAATAGTTAATTCTTGACAGTAGATATCCATCAATTTAAGAAACTATTTTACTGTTATCTTTATATCATTGTTTGAGATTTAAAAAATCTAACCTGCTTCTTTGACCATACTTGCACACCTTTCATGCTTATCTTCTTCCATAAGCAAGATTTAAGACAACCTCGTTATCTGAGATTTAAGATAACCTTATTATTCAAATATCAAATACACACCCCTGATGCTACTATCAATATCACTTAAAATTATTTTCAAATATTAGTATTAATTTTTCTTTTAGAAGGACAACTTAGCTGTAAGGAATTCAAATTACTCCCTTAAACATTCTCCGGGAGGCACTAATGTAGCGGTTGTTCAACTTTCCTATCTTCTCAAGGTCCAAAATTTTTATTAGTTGTCTTGTTTCATTCCTTATTGATTTTGACAATTTTGTTTTCCAATAGCTAAAAGAGATTGTCTCTTTCAAGTAACACTTTTAGAATCTTGGTGAAACACAAATTACCCATCTAATATTTACAAATATGTTTTCTCAAGTTGATTATACAAATAAAAATTGTTACCCTCCAAAAGTTCAATGCAATAGGAAATAATTATTTAAATGATATGGCAACAATTATTTAAATGAAGTAGGCAATGATTATATATATGCTAATGACAGATACATAATATTTTTCCCTTTTTCCCCATCAAGATTGAAGTAGTAGCACTTAATGAAACAATGATGAAAGATGCACCTGAAATCACAAGAAAGTTCATGAATAAGACGGTGACAACAATGAACTTGTGGCAGTTCATAGTCTTTTGATTATTGTGAACACAAATATGGTATCTACGCTTTTGTATGATGATACAACTTTTTCATAAATTCAACGGCGAAAAATACCTATTAAAAATTTCACATAAGAATATTTTGATATTGACACTATTTTTCTCATTTTGGATACTAAGGATGCACTTACATAAAATTGCATGTTTTGCCATTTGAGTTGACTGATCTTTTATTTTTCACCCTTTAAGAATTGAAATTATGCCTCGTTAGACACAAGTTCTTTAGAAGAACAATACAAGTGAAAGAGATTAGGGAAAAAAGAAGAAGTTTGTTTTGGAATATATAAGGTCAATATTTGAAGTTGATTTATCCTCTTCCGATTAAATGAATTTTAGATCACTTAGCTTTTACTAAGTATTGATTAGATATTTATTAATAATATTATTCAACAACATAATGGATTATTGACTAGGTATACACACACAATTTCCATGTTGAGAAACTATGGGTAACTTATTTGAAACAAATAGCATAAAGGCAGAGCTACTAGCACTATTATATGACATGAAATTAGCCTTAAAAAAGAACTCTTTCCTTTAGAGATAAGCTTGAATTGTACAGAAGCTATAAGTTTTATCGCCTCAAACCACCCTGCGACCACTAACATTAATCATGATTGCAGGGAGCTTTTATGGTGTAACATCTCGCAAAATGAAATAAACTAGGAAGAAGTCAAGAATTGGAAATAGTGATTTTAGGAAATAAAGAAAATCTGGAAATTTGTTTAAGTTAAGTTAAGAATGAGTTTTGGTCAACTTTAAACACCCATAACTCCTATCTCAGGAGGAGCTAGGTGTGTTTCTAGATATCGTAGGAAAGATCATGGAATACTAATTCCAACACCGCTGAGTTTGCACGATTCCGAGTTCGTATGAGTGAGATATGCCCATTTGAAGTTGGGCTGTTCGAATAAGGAAAGTCTAATCCGGATTTTTGAAGGGTAGTTTAGTCTTTTCCTTATCCAATTAATTAAATCCATTTTTAGTAAATTATTTGGAGTCTAAAATGAGTTAGTTCAGTTTACACACTTAAGAAATACGCTAGGGCTTTGAGAGAAGAAAAAAAGAGGAGAAAGGAGAAGAGAAACTCAAGATTCGTCAAGTTCTTGCACTTTTGGTTGTGGAATTCGCCAAGGATTCAATCCTACAAGGTATGTGAGACTTTCATAGCGCTGGGTTCGTTCACCCACGCGCCAAACATGTTTAGTTCAGCGAAATTCGTTCTAAAAAGGTTGAAAGTTGATGTTCTTGATATGTATATCTTGAATTTGTTTTCGTTCTTGAATTGGGCTGAATTGAGAAGTTTATAAGATCTTTATGTTGAGTTTTAGAGTTGTTTTGAGTCAGGTTCTTGGGTACATTTGTTGGGTATCTGAATGAAAAAAACAATTTGAGAAAATAGTCGAGTTTAGGCGAATTGGGGCTGGAAAACGAAGAAGGAAAAAGTTGAGCAGGTTTTGACACGCAAGTCCGCGTAGCGGACTTGTTCCCCCAGTGAACAAAAATCAGCTCCGCGTCGCGGTTAGGATGCGGACTCCTCTATCTCAAAATTAAATTTCGCAATCAAATATTTAAATGCTACTCCACGTCGAGGACCTGTTCTTAGACGGTGATTTCTTGATCTTTTCTCATGTTTAGCTATCTACAAACACTCCTAATCATCATGAGATCTTTCCTATCACAAATCCCAATCCTTGAATCCATAACTCAATTCAAGGAAAGTTAAGAGTCAAGTCGAGTAATGTTAAGAGTCAAGTCAAGTGAATTTAAGAGTCAAGCTAAGAGAAGTTTACAAGTTTTCAAAAGTCTTTCACAAACGTTTTAACTTTGTTTTAAGACTTAAGTTTCGAGTTAAGCAAAGAGCAAAGAGTTGGGTTCATTTCTCAAAAAGCTATAAGGTAACTAAGTATTCCCAAGAGTTTAAAATGTTTTCACATTTGAGCAAGAAAGGGAAATTCCAAGAGAGCTTTTAAGCTAAGTTTTGAGTAATTATCTCAAACCGAAGAAAGAAGGTTGTTTTAAAAACATATGAGCTAAGTATATTTTTGGGAGTAGTATTGAGCCCGGATGTGGGGATGCGAGTTCATATTAACTCAAGTCTCCATAAACCATGTAGCCATCATGGTTAGTAAATGATCATACTTTATAGATGACTCCTTAAAATGCTTTCTGCATAGACTAGTGGATCCAGTTAGTTAAGGCGTTCTATATGACGAGAAAGTATAGGACAGTTTTGGCAGCCTGGGCAAGACGCTGTATCACCACTTAGGCTCATAGTTGTGGTAGTCGGTTAGAGAATCTCCCACAGAAACTATATTACTTTATTATATAAGTAAAGTTGAGTTTGTTATTGTATTTTCTTTAATGAACTAAGTTGTTTTCCACTGTTTTACATATATTGCAGGTGTTTTATTGCTTTATATTAAGTTAAGTTATTCATGAGTTGAGAAGAGCCAAGGTAAATGTTCCTTTCAGATTCTTTTCAAACTTAAGTTGTGTTTAGCATTCCAACTTGCATACTCATACATTTAATGTATTGATGCTAGTTGACCTGCATCGTCTTATGATGCAGACGCAGGTAACCAGGATTATCACCCAGCGCCTCGTTGATCCAGTTGAGCACTTAGAGTCTGTTGGTGAGCCTCCTTGCATTCCAGAGGATTCCTTTTATTTTCGCTTTCAGTATTTCATTGTTAGGATGATCGGGGGCCTTGTCCCGACATCCCTCTTTGTTTTAGAGGCTTCATAGACAGTCAGACAGTTAGTAGTTCAGTTGTCTTTACATTATCATTTCATATGTTAAGACTTGAGTTGCCATTTTGGCCTAGTGGAATGTTGACTTTTAAACATTCTAAGTTATTTTATTATTCAAGTTGAGTATAGTGAAATTGATCATTTTAAATATGCATAGAGGCTTCCGCTGAGTAAGTAAGCCAGGCAAAGGATTCGCTTGGGGCCAACAATGGTTCTCAAGTGCCGGTCACACATAGGCTCGGGGCATGACAAACTTAGTATCAGAGCACAAAGTTCAAGAGTCCTATGGAGTCTATGAAGTCGTGTCTGTAGAGTCCTAGTTATCAGTGTGAAGCGCGCCACATCTATAATTAGGAGGCTGCAATATTTAGGAATTTCCTTAACTTCTTTCATACTCATTTCGTGCGATAGAGTGTATCTCTATACAATTTCTTTCTAACTCGTGCTTGCACGTAACTGATTGTGAGTTGGGCTATTTTTGAGAGTGTTTTCTTAGGGCGTTCGTTCCCCGTGAGCTAAGAGAAGCAAAAAAATGGTTACTGACATGAGAAGGAAGATGAGTTTATTCGTTGTTGGGTTGACTCGTCTGTCAAATAAGGAAAGTAAGAGCAAGATGAGTTTATTCGTTGTTGGGTTGACTCGTCTGTCAAATAAGGAAAGTAAGGCAACCGTGCTAATAGGTGACATGGGCATAACAAGGTTGATGATCCATGTGCAACAAGTTGAGGAGGACAAGCTGAGGGATAGCGAAGAGCTTAAGAATAAGAGGACTAAGAAATCAGGAAATGAGTCTGGACAACAAAAGAGTAATGCCAACCGGTCTTCCTTCCAACAGAAAAAAGGGACCCGCTCCATCAATTGCTAGTGCACCTACACAAGGGAACAAATGTGAGTACAATAGTTAGAATTTCAGAGCAAGACCTGCCTATTCTCAGGGTAGCGTGGCAAAAGGAGGTAACTGGGCTCCTGCATGTGCTAAGTGTGGTAGAACCCACTCACGTAAGTGTCATGATGGCTCCACATGTTGTTTCAAGTGTGGACAAGAGGGTCACTTCATGAAAGAGTGCCCTAAGAACTGCCAAGGTAATGGGAATCAGGGCAATAGAGCCCAGTCTTCTTCAGTTGCTCCACCAGACAGAGCTGCACCTAGGGAGCTACATCCGGTATTGGCAGAGGGACAAACCGTCTTTATGCGATCACTAGTCGCCAAGAGCAAGAGAACTCTCCAAATGTTGTCACTGGTATGATCAGAGTCTTTACTTTTGATGCTTATGCTTTGCTAGACCAGGAGCAAGTTTATCTTTTGTAACCCCTTATGTTGCAAATGAGTTTGATGTTCTTCCGGAGAAACTCTGTGAACCCTTGTGTTTCTACACCTGTTGAGGAGTCTATTCTAGCTGAGCGAGTATATCGTGATTATGTCATTTCTATCAATCACAAAGACACCATGGCTGATTTAATTTAGTTAGACATGGTACATTTTGATGTCATTCTAGGTATGGTCTGCTTTCATACATGTTATACATCCATTGATTGTAAAACTCGAGTTGTTAAGTTCCACATTCCTAATGAGCCAGTCTTAGAGCGGAAAAGTAGTTCAGCAGTGCCTAAGGGTCATTTTATTTCGTACCTTAAGGCAAGAAAGTTAGTTTCCAAGGGGTGTGTCTATCACTTAGTCCGAATTAATGACTCTAGTGTTGAGATACCTCTTATTCAGTCAGTTCCTATAGTAAAAGAGTTTCGAGAAGTTTTTCTAGATGATCTACCCAGAGTCCCTCCTGAGAGAGAGATAGACTTCGATATAGATATTCTTCCAGATACTCGTCCTATATCTATTCTGCCATATAGAATGGCACCAGCAGAGTTGAAAAAGCTTAAAGAGCAGTTAAAAGATCTTCTAGAGAAGGGCTTTATTCGACCAAGTGTATCACCTTGGGATGCTCTGGTCTTATTTGTGAGAAAGAAAGATGGTTCCCTTAGGATGTGTGTAGATTACTGCCAATTGAAGAAGGTTACCATCAAGAATAAGTTTCCTCTTCCAAGAATTGATGATCTTTTCGATCAGCTTTAGGGTGCTTCTTGTTTTTCAAAAATAGACCTCAGATCTGGCTACCATAAGTTGAAAGTAAGGGAATGTGATATTCCAAAGACAGTATTCATGACCCGTTATGGTCATTATGAGTTTCTGGTCATGACTTCGGTTTGACTAATGCAACTGTAGCGTTCATGGACCTTATGAATAGAGTTTTCAAACCTTATTTAGATATGTTTGTTATCGTCTTCATTGATGACATACTAATCTATTCAAGAAATGAAGATGATCATGCTAACCATCTCATAATAGTTCTTTAGACTTTGAAAGATAAGGAGTTGTATGCTAAGTTCTCTAAATCTGAGTTTTGGCTTGAGTCTGTGGCGTTCTTGGGCCACATAGGTGATGGAATTAGAGTTGATACCCAAAAGATAGAGGCGGTGCAGAGTTGGCCTAGACCCACATCTCCAACTGATATTAGGAGTTTCTTGGGTTTGGCTAGATAGTATAGAAGGTTCGTAGATGGGTTCTCATCTATTTTGTCCCCCTTGACCAAGTTGAGTTAGAAAATAGTGAAGTTTTAATGGTCTGAAGCTTGTGAGAAAATCTTTCAGGAATTGAAAAAGAGGTTGACTACTTCCCCAGTTTTGACCTTACCAGAAGGTACTCAAGGTTTGGTGGTGTATTGTGATGCATCTAGAGTTGGTTTGGGTTGCGTTTTAATGCAGAATGACAAAGTTATAGCTTATGCCTCCAGACAGTTGAAAATTCATGAGAAGAATTACCCAACCCATGACTTAGAGTTGGCTGCCGTAGTATTTGTTTTGAAGATATGGCGTCATTATTTGTATGGTGTTCATGTTGATGTATTCACTGATCACAAGAGTCTGCAATATGTGTTCACTCGGAAAGAACTTAATCTCAGACAAATGAGGTGATTAGAATTACTTAATGATTATGACATGAATATTCTTTATCACCCAAGTAAGACTAATGTTGTTCCTGATGCTTTAAGCAGGTTGTCTATGGGTAGTACAACCCATGTTGAGGAAGAAAAGAGAGAGTTAGCGAAAGATGTGCATAGACTTGCACGCTTATGAGTCTGACTAATGGATTCCACAGAAGGAGGAGTAGTGGTGATGAATGGGGCTGAATCGTCATTAGTGTCAGAAGTAAAAGAGAAGCAAGACCAAGATCCTATTTTGCTTGAATTGAAGGCAAATGTTCATAAGCAAAAAGTATTAACTTTTGAACAAGGGAGAGATGGTGTATTGAGATATCAAGGTAGATTGTGTGTACCAATGGTGGATGGACTCCAATAAAGGATCATGGAGGAAGCTCATAGCTCCAGATATTCCATTCATCCGGGTTCCATAAATATGTATCATGACTTGAGAGAGGTGTATTGGTGGAATAGTATGAAGAAGGGCATTGCAAAATTTGTAGCAAAGTTGCCAAATTGCCAACAAGTTAAAGTAGAGCACCAAAGGCTCAGTGGTTTGGCTTAGAATATTGAACTTCCGAAATGGAAGTGGGAGATGATTAATATGGACTTCATAACAGGTTTACCAAGGTCTCGCAGGCAGCATGATTCTATTTGGGTGATTGTCGATAGAATGATAAAATCAGCCCACTTGTTGCCAGTAAAGACTACCCATTCAACAGAAGATTATGCCAGGTTATGTATTCAGGAGGTGGTAAGACTTCATGGAGTCCCTATTTCGATTATATCAGATAGAGGTGCATAATTCACTGCACAGTTTTGGAAGTCATTTCAAAAAGGTTTGGGTTCAAAGTTGAAGTTAAGTACTGTCTTTCATCCTTAGACAAATGGGAAAGCAGAGTGCACTATTTAGACTTTAGAGGATATGTTGATGGCTTGTGTGATTGATTTCAAAGGTAATTAGGATGATCACCTACTTTTTATTGAATGTGCTTACAACAATAGTTACCACTCTAGCATCCAAATGGCTCCTTATGAAGCTCTTTATGAGAGAAGATTCAGATCTCTTATTGGATGGTTTGAAGTTGGTGAAGCTGGGTTGATATGACCAGACTTAGTTCGTCAAGCTATGGAGAAGGTGAAAGTTCAAGAGAGGTTGAAAACGGCGCAGAGTCGTCAGAAATCCTGCTCTGATGTTAGGCGAAAGGAGTTAGGGTTTGAAGTAGATGATTGAATGTATTTAAAAGTTTCACCCTGAAAGGTGTTATGAGATTTGGCAAGAAGGGGAAGCTTAATCCTCGTTACATTTTCCCTTACAGAATATCAAAAAAGGTAGGTAATGCAGCTTATGAGTTGGAGCTACCACAAGAGTTAGTCGCGGTTCATCCGGTATTTCACATCTCCATGTAGAAGAAGTGCATGGGCGATCCTTCATTGATCATACCAATTGAAGATATTGGGATCAAGGATGGTTTATCTTATGAAGAGATTCCGGTTCAGATTCTAGATCACCAAGTTCGCAAGTTGAGAACAAAAGAGGTAGAATCAGTCAAAGTCCTTTGGAGGAATCAATTTGTTGAGGAAGCTACTTGGGAAGCTGAGGAGGATATGAAGAATAGATATTCACATCTCTTTGAAATCGGAGAAATTCCAGATCAAGGTACTAATTCTCTTCTTAGTACTCTTTAATTTATGAGATTGCATGTTGTAATTGCATTGCTTGTTGGGTGTTTAATTTGAGTTGAATATTAGATGTTACACCTTAGCCTAGTAAGAGTAATCTCATTCGAGGACGAATGTTCCCAAGGGGGAGATATTGTAACATCTCGTAAAATGAAATAACTAGGAAGAAGTCAAGAATCAGAAATAGTGATTTTAGGAAATAAAGAAAATCTGGAAATTTGTTTAAGTTAAGTTAGAAATGAGTTTTGGTCAACTTCAAATGACCATAAGTCCTAGCTCAGGAGGAGCTAGGTGTCTTTCCAGAGATCTTAGGAAATATCTTGGAATAATCTTTCCAACACCGCCGAGTTTGCACGATTTCGAGTTCGTTTGAATGAGGTATGCCCATTTGAAGTTGGGCTATTCGAATAAGGAAAGTCTAATCCGGATTTTTGAAAGGTAGTTTAGTCTTTTCCTTATCCAATTAATTAAATCCGTTTTTAGTAAATTGTTTGGAGTCTAAACTGAGTTAGTTCAGTTTACACACTTAAGAAATACGCTAGGGCTTCGAGAGAAGAAAAAAAAAGGAGAAAGGAGAAGAGAAACTCAAGATTTGTCAAGTTCTTGCACTTTTGGTATGTGAGACTTTTATAGCGTTGGTTTCGTTCACCCACACGCCAAACATGTTTAGTTCACTGAAATTCATTCTAAAAAGGTTGAAAGTTGATGTTCTTGATATGTATATCTTGAATTTGTTTTCGTTCTTGAATTGGGCTGAATTGAGAAGTTTCTAAGATCTTTATGATGAGTTTTAGAGTTGTTTTGAGTTAGGTTCTTGGGTACATATGTTGGGTATCTGAATCAAAAAAGAATTTGAGAAAATAGTCGAGTTTAGGCGAATTGGGGCTGGAAAACGAAGAAGAAAAAAGTTGAGCAGGTTTTGGCACGCAAGTCCGCGTCGCGGACTTGCTCCCCCAGTGAACAAAAATTAGCTCTGCGTTGTGGTTAGGACGCGGACTCCTTTGTCTCAAAATTAAATTTCGCGATCAAATATTTAAATGCAACTCCGCGTCGCGGACTTGTTTCAAGACGGTGATTTCTTGATTTTTTCTCATGTTTAGCTATCTACAAACACTCGTAATCATCATGAGATCTTTCCTATCACAAATCACAATCCTTGAATCCATAACTCAATTCAAGGAAAGTTAAGAGTCAAGTCAAGTAAAGTTAAGAGTCAAGTCAATTGAATTTAAGAGTCAAGCTAAGAGAAGTTTACAAGTTTTCAAAAATCTTTCACAAACGTTTTAACTTTGTTTTAAGACTTAAGTTTCGAGTTAAGCAAAGAGCAAAGAGTTGAGTTCATTTCTCAAAAAGCTATAAGGGAACTAAGTATTCCCAAGAGTTTAAAATGTTTTCACATTTGAGCAAGAAAGGGAAATTCCAAGAGAGCTTGTAAGCTAAGTTTTGAGTAATTATCTCAAACCGAAGAAAGAAGGTTGTTTTAAAAACATATGAGCTAAGTATATTTTTGGGAGTAGTATTGAGCCCGGATGTGGGGATGCGAGTTCATATTAACTCAAGTCTCCATAAACCATGTAGCCATCATGGTTAGTAAATGATCATACTTTTTAGATGACTCCTTAAAATGCTTTTTGCATAGACTAGTGAATCCAGTTAGTTAAGGCGTTCTATATGACGATAAAGTATAGGACAGTTCTGGCAGCGTGGGCAAGATGCTGTATCACCACTTAGGCTCATAGTGACAGTAGTCGGTTAGAGAATCTCTCACATAAACTATATTACTTTATTATATAAGTAAAGTTGAGTTTGTTATTGTATTTTCTTTAACGAACTAAGTTGTTTTCCACTGTTTTACATATATTGCAGGTGTTTTATTGCTTTATATTAAGTTAAGTTATTCATGAGTTGAGAAGAGCCAGGTAAATGTTCCTTTCAGATTCTTTTCAACTTTAAGTTGTGTTTGACATTCTAACTCAATACTCGTACATTCAATGTACTGATGCTAGTTGGCCTGCATCGTCTTATGATGCAGACGCAGGTAACCAGGATAATTACCCAGCCCCTTGTTGATCCAGTTGAGCACTTAGAGTCTGTTGGTGAGCCTCCTTTCATTCCGTAGGACTCCGTTTATTTTCGCTTTTAGTATTTCATTGTTAGGATGATCGGGGGCCTTGTCCCGACATCCCTCTTTGTTTTAGAGGCTTTATAGACAGTCAGACAATTAGTAGTTCAATTGTCTTTACATTATCATTTCATATTTTAAGACTTGAGTTGCCATATTGGCCAAGTTGAATGTTGACTTTTAAACATACTAAGTTATTTTATTATTCAAGTTGAGTCTAGTGAAATTGATCATTTTTGAATATGCATAGAGTCTTCCGCTGTGTAAGTAAGCCAGTCCAAGAATTCGCTTGGGGCCAGCAATGATTCTCGAGTACCGGCCACGCCCAGGATATAGCTTTTGGGAGGAGAACCTAGTAGAAGATGCACTAATCAAGGAGGGGCTAAAATGAAGGAAGACAACTTTTGTTGATATTTGAAAGTTCAGCCTTTGTTTTTTTCAAAGTTAGTGAAAGCAGACAGAGTGAGAACTCCTTTTGTTTGGCTTATCAACTCAATGCCTACTACAAAATATTGTAATAGTGTTACTTCTAGTCTGCACCCCCCCAACTTCATGCCTCACTGCCACTATCATGTAATGAAGCATATTATGTATTAATATAATATAATGAAAAAAAAGTTTTGTGGATAATCTTTATATCCAAATCAATGATATTCTCAATTTATTATTGAAAAAAAAAGTTTTTGTGGATAGTCTTAGTATAACTAGTTTTTTGATACGTGTGTTGCATGTGTATTGTACGATTTTATTGAATAATATTAGGGGTAAATATCTAATAGTAACTCAGTAAAAACAAAGTGATCTAAAAATTCATTTATTTGAAAGAGAATAAATATGTCAACTTCTAATGTTGTCATTCAAAAACCAACAGTCTTAAATCTCTTTTATTTGTTTTGTTCTTCCGAAAACTTATGTCCCACGAGGCATAAATTCAATTGTTAAAGGGTAAAAACTCAAAGATCAGTCAATTCAAAGGGAAAAAAGTTCAATTTTATGTAATTCCTTCATCAGTATCCAAAAGAAGAAAAATAATGTCAATATCAAAATATTCTTATGTGATACTCCCTCCGTCCACTTTTAATTGTCACGGTTTCCTTTTTTAGAGTCAAACTATAAGAACTTTGACCAACATTTTATCAAATATTTTTCATCACATTGATATGCAAAAAATTACAATTTATTGTATTTTTCGTATAGTTTTTGAATATCTATTTTTTTTAAATATCGAATTAATGTAATGTAATTTAACTTTAAAAATTAGTCAAATTGACCTTCAAAAAGCGCAACATGACAAATAAAAGTGGACGGAGGGAGTAAGTTTATTGGTATTTGCCATCATTGAATTCCCAAAAAAGTTACATCATCATTCCTAAGTGTAGACACCTCATTTGTGTTCACAATAAATAAAAGACAATGGACTAACAAAAGTTCATTGTTGTCACCGACTTAGTCATTTTCTTTCTACTAATTTTGAGGACATCTTTTGCCATGGTTGTATATAGCGCTACTACTTAAACTTCTAAAGAAGATTAATAGGACTATGTCAACTTCAAACATTGTCCCTCCACACGTATTTTCCAAAATTAACAACTTTCTTTTATTATCTCCAGGGCCGGCTCAACGTAATTGGAGGCCTAAAGCGAAATTTCAATTCGCGGCCTAAAATATAAATAAACTTCGTATATGTATTTATTCAAAATTTATTTTTCTTACACTACTTAGATGAAAATTATTATTATTTAATATTGTTTTTTCAGTTACTAGTTTTAGGTAAGATTTTATCAACTCAACATTGAATAACATCCTTTAAGTGAGGCAATTATTATATGTATTGTTAACATAATGCTATAAGTAATAAGATAAATATTAAATAAAGATAAGAGTTAGAACTATAGAATTTGACTCATTGATGACTTGGTATACCTCATTTTAATATGCTTGTAGTAATGATTGAAACTAAAATTTAAAAAGAAACAGAAAAGAATTTGTAATTTACTTTGTTCAACACTTTTCACTATTAATTCTTATTTTTAACAAAGTACATAAGATGTTAAAGTGGATAAAATAATTTATTTTTAAAAAAATTATACTTTTTATCATAAATAATCATTTTTTTCTATAAAAAATTTAACACAATTTATTCTTGACAAAATTTGGGGGCCCCAAAATTTGGGGGCATAAGGTAAAGGCCTT
>JAJOOF010002663.1:0-24882 GCA_029582545.1 Solanum lignicaule
TTCAAAACGAACTGAGGAAATCAATAATTGTTAGGGTTGCAACTTAATCTCCCAAGTCACAAAGTAAAACTAGAATAATAATGTCTAACCCCCAAAAACGAGGTTTACATGCCCTATTTATAGAAAACAAATCCTAAATTAAAAGGGAAACAAATTAAGGAAACTTTTGTTCAGGTACGCGTCTTCAATCAACGAGACCGACTTACGGACCATCGATGGATCTACAGTCCGTAAGTCCCTTCTGTCAATCAGGACTTAGAAAATATTTCAGCTTCCAAAAATTAGCTTCTCTGAAGCAAACGACGGACCAGTAGTATGCACCGTAGATCGATCTACGGTCCGTCAATCCCCTCCGTAGCTTCATACTTAGATTATTCAAAAATCAGGTACTGGAACCCTCACAGTATCACTCTACGGATCAACAGTACGGTCCGTAGATCAATGTGCGGACCGTCAATGGACATCATGGTTCCACACTTGGTGAGATTTCCCTAATTTGTCCTCAATACCATGCCTGCTGATCTACGGTCATCACCTACGGACCGTGAATGGACCTACGGTCCATAGATCACCTCCCCTGTTTCTGCATTTCTTTCAGCTGTCTCTATACTTCCGTGCCTGAACATCTGTCCTGCAAAACATGATAAAAACACATAAAAACCAATATAAAAAGGCCCTAGACACACACAACTTGTAAGTGAAATGTATTAGAAATACCGTAAACTCACGGTATATCAGGACATAAACTTAGGCATGATGTGACCACAAAAGAAGGACTGCACTGCTGCCAGTAGATCTTCTTTAATGATGTTCCAGCCTGCTTGGTAGAACTTGCCCCCTATACCATCTGGGCCTGGTGCTGAGTTCGAGTTCATAGCAAACACCACCTGTTTTAGTTCCTCCAAAGTAGGCATTTCCTGTAGCTTCTTATTCTGTTCTGGAGTGACTAAGGTAGGCAAGTGTTGGAGACTTCTTTCATCAATTCTGCAGCTCTGACCAGTAAACATTTTCTGAAAGTATTCACAAGCTGCCTGTGCAATCTGATCATCACCTAGTATCCACACATTATTATTAGTGCAGATTTTATGCAGAAACAACCTTCTTCTTCTTCCTCTCATCAATGAATGGAAGTATTTGGTGTTGGCATCCCCTTCCTTAAACCATTGGAGCTGAGTCTTCTGTTTAAGTATAGATTCCTCCAGCTTCAAATATCTAATATAGTTGGCATTCATGAGATGGAGTTGTTGTCTAAGCTCCTCTGTGTTATTTGTCAGAAGTTCCTTCTCAGCTTTCCTGATTGTCTCCTCATACTCCTTTACTTTAGCATATATATCCCCATACTCCTTCTTTGACCAGTTGATAAGGATAGAAGTTAACCTCTTCAATTTCTGATGCAATTGCCACATAGGGTTACCACTGACCTCCTTATCCCAGCATTGTTGAACAGTCTCCATGAAGTTGTCATTGTCTACCCAACAATGCAAGAATTTAAAGTACTTGGTATGACTTTCATTTTTCCTAACCACTTCTATCAACAAGGGGCTATGATCAGACCCAACAGAGGGAAGGTGTTCAATAGTAGTTTGGGGCATAACCTCTAACCATTTATCATTAACCATGGACCTGTCCAGCCTCTTCCATACTCTAGCCTGTGCAACCCTTTTATTACACCATGTAAAGGGAAGTCCGTATATCCAAGGTCAATCAAGCCACAAGCTTCTATTATACTAATAAACTCAAAGCTCTTGTTCATGTTGTAAGGCCTACCCTCTAATTTTTCCTCTATAGATGAGATAGAATTGAAGTCTCCAATGGTACACCAAGGGATATCCATGTTAGCATAGTGTATCAATCTGTCCCACAAAGGCCTCCTCATATGATCTTTACATTTGGCATAAATAAAGGACGTCAAGAACCTTTCTATAAGATCAGCATGCTTGAATTCTCCTGTGATATGTTGTTTATTATTCTCATGAATAGTGCCAGTGATTTCATTAGACCAGAACAGCCAGATTTTTCCATTAGGATTACTGACTGCATGGTCCATTTGAAATTGGATTCTTACCATGTTAAGTTGAGAGTTATCTGCAAAGGGTTCAAGGATAGCAATCATAGATAACTGATGTAATTTCTTGAGTGTTTGAATTCTCTCCAAAGAACCTTGGGTGTTGATACTCCTAGCATTCCAACAAATGGTCTTAATCGTTAAAAACCTTTAGATTTGGACCTTGTAATGGGTCTGCTGGAAGTAGCAAAAATATTGTTGGTGGCCTGATGCTTGGTTTGTCTGTGTTGTTTCCTACCTCTTGGAGATAGACATGTTGTTCTGCAATTTCCTGGACTTCTTCTGGGGAATTCATCACGAAACATGGAGCCAAATGCTTGAATTAGAAGATTACTAGTTTCTTTGTCCTCTTCATCATATTCTTCAATGGATGATTGTCAGGATTCAGTTCATCTTCAGAATTCAATGCCCCATAATCATCTTGAATTTGTCTGCCTTCTCTGACTTTGTTTGCAACCTGTTCCTCTATCTGTTTTCCTTTTTCTGTTAAATCAGGTTCCTGCTCAATATTCTTTTGCTGCCTCTTTTTTATAGTTTCTCTTTTCTTTTTGCTCAACCTTCCTCTAGATTTATTATTGGATTTCTGCTGCCCTATATCAGTTATCAGATCATTCTCTTTCTGAGCTTCTTGCTGACCTGCCTTGTTTTGATTTGAGTTAGGGGTAGCAGGGGCTCTAGAGTCATTCCTATGATCATTATCCACAACCTTATGCAGAACATGAGTCAATTCCCTCCCTCCTTTGGACACCCCATCCTACAGATTAGTGTGTATCTCCTGTACCCTCCCTTTCATGCCTTCAATAGCTTCCTCAACAACATTAACAACATCATTACTAAGGGGTGTAGGGGATGGGAGCACAAAGTCAATACCTGCATCTGTAGTCTCTTCCCTGTTTTGAGTGTTGCCTGAATTTCCTGGAGCATTTTTACTGCCTTGTAAGTCGTTCGAAGCCTCAGTAGTTTGTTTTTTCTGCTTTTTTGGTGAACCAGGCTAATTAGATTTGCCTGATCCTTCACCAAAGTGGTTTTGTTTGACTGGTTTACTGGTACTATTTTGTACTCCTTCATTTTCTTGATTTTCGCTTTGATCCTGTGATTCCAGATTAATATAAATATAATGATTGATAATAGTATCTTTACCTGACTTACATTGCTGCTGTTGTTGTGTGTTGGTAGGTGTCTTGTCCTGAGGTGAGGTTGATCTGTCCTCAGTGCTGTGATTGATCTTGATGTGTTTTCTTCTTTGTACCTGCCACTGCTCTTCCTGTTGAGTGTTAGATTGCCCTGGTTGTTGTTGTTGGTTTGTGTCCCTAGTAATGTGACATGCTTTCCTATTATTCTGGTTGTCTTTCTCCTTTCTACTGTCTTTTCCTTGCTTAGATCTGGTTTTGTTTTTCTTCTCGTTCCCAGCTTCTTTCTTTTTCTTGTGTTCCTCATCTCTTTTCTTGATATTCCAGTGATATTCATGGTGCCCTGGATGTCTGCAATACATGCAGTACTCTGGTACACCTTCATATTGCACTTGTTGCCATCTTCTTATGTTATAATCATCTTCATCAATGCCCATCCAAACATGCTGGGGTCTTGCCTTGGTGAGATCAATTTGGACCTTTACCCTTGCCACACTTCCTCTAGTCTTTTGAGCTGTTGGAGAATCAAGATATAACACTATCCCGATTGGCTTCAAAAGAATAGAAACAAACTCTTTTTTGTAACAATGCCAAGGAATCTCCGGTAAGGTTACCCAAACAGGGACTATAGGAGTTTCCTATTCAGGTCTGAAGGTAGGAGTCCACGTTTGGATTCTCATTAGTTGTCCCTCAATAGTCATCTTTTGTTTAGTCCATACAATGATATAATCCAAGTCATTATCAAGATCAATGTATACATGCCTTGAGTTAAAATGTGAGATTTTCACACCTCTAGATAGTTGAGTTTGAAAAATAAAGTTTTTCCTTATTAACTCGAGTGTGGGCATAGTATTGCTAAATTTCCCAATTAAGGTAAACTTGCAATCAGTAACAAGAGTTTGATGAAAATCATCCCTTTTGAATATCACAACTGGTAATCCCTGTCTGGTAGTAAACTCATAGGCTTCAAGATTTAAAGAATCCACTTTCTGAATTTGGTTTTGTTTGAGTTTTGTTGCAAAGGTCTGGATCACTATAAAAGGAGCAGGTTAAGGGATTTACTCTTTCTTTGAATGGTTCTGAGAGCTTTGGGGGTTATTGACAGTAGGTGTGGAAGTAATTTGATCCCCGATTTTGTTCCTATTGGGAGGTTGAGATTGCTTCTCAAAGTTTCTGGAAATTTTAGGGAACTTATGATTAGCATTATTGCCCTGACCTTTGTCCTGTTTTCAATGCTCCCGATGGTCCTTAGAGTTGTGAACTGTGCCCTACAATATCTGATTCTCTAGATTTCTAATTTGCTCATTTGCATGAATTTGCAAATGAGCATTATTCTTACTATTAGCGACTTGACTAGTGTTGTTGTTAGCGGAATTACCTGAAGGTATTACTTGCCATTGCTGCTGGTGATCAGTCCCTTGATGTTGTGCATTGTTGTCCTTTTGCTTTCTTTCCTTTTTCTGTCGAATTAAATCAGGGGTGGGCATATTCTGATTGCCCTGTATTCCAAATGAAAATTTTGATGAATTATCCCCTTTTGAATGATCTTGCGTGCCTTGGACTTGTGACATGGAATTATGATTGCCATGTTCTGCAGCTTTGCTTGGTATTTGTTGAGCACTGTCTTTGTTCTTCTCATTCATTCTTCCTTGGCTTTGATTGGAGTCTTTTATTCTTGTATTGTTGTTTATCATCGGTGTAGACATGTTTATCCCCTCCAAACCTTCATCTAAACCTATATCAAATTGAGACATTTCATTAAGATATTCAGAATTTACCTGGGCTCTGGCAGCCCCACCAGAATTCGTCTCCGTCACGATTTACCGGTCCAAATTGCTTGAAATTGCTGTGAGATGTTCATCTAGATGAGGAGAAGAAACCCCAGTGAACGAATCCTCGTTATCCAGCTCAGAACCAGTCCGAACTTGCAGGCGCAGTAGTGGCGACTCATTGGCAATTTTCGAAAAATCTTCAGATTTAGATCTCTCAAATGGCAAGTTAGAATTAGCTGAAATTTGTACTGGAACTAGATCTTGTATAGATGGATCCATATCCACTTCCACATTTGCTCGAATCATATTCATTTGAGCATGGGAAATAATTTCGCGAGATTCGTCTAGCTCTCTCTCCGAAATTGCCACACATAGCGCCTCATCTTTTCACAGATTCGAAGAGTTGTAGGTTGAATTAGACGGTGATTCTTCTTGGGTTTTGTAGCTTTTGTCATGGCGCTTCATTTCCATTAAGTTCGGTGGCCTTAGGGTCCCGTCCGACGGCTGTGTGGCCATTCCGGCGGAACTGGCCTGCAAATCGCCCAGTTGAGAGAGAGAATGCGCTAGAGAGATATTTTTAGAGAGAGAAAAAAATTGGGAAGTGGGAAGGCGTTATTTTAGGATTTAGGGATTATGGTTTAGGGTTTAGGGTTTCAAAGTTTATGGTTTAGGGTTTTGCTTTAGGGTTTAGGGTTCTAAGTTTTTTATTTTTTTATTTATTTGAACGACCCTTGTGGGGGGGGGGGGTCAGGGGCTTAGCAACACCCCCAGACCTTAGCATAAATAAAAGCTCAAAAGAGCTCAAAAAAGTACAAGGAGGGGGACATAAACCTAACCTCCGATCCTATGGCGGGTCATAAGTCGACCTACCTATTAAGGTTAGTCGACTCATTCCCGTACTATAAAGGGGAAAACCTAGAACTACGCACCTAAGGAGAGGACTCCTCTCAATACAAAGATTCTAGGAAAACATAAATAAGAGAGACTCTCCCCTTACAAAGGAAAGAAGAAAAAGCAAGAACCTAATCAAAAACTATCCTTAAATCAAGGGGTTTTTTTAATTCTTTTTAACCTCTTCCTTCTGAAACTTTGAACTCCCATTTTCTCGAGAATATAGCTACCTCGTGCTGCGTGTGGCAATTGGTTGTAGGTGTAGTAATGTTGGATGATGTCTTTTTTGTGACTTTGCTTGGACAGGAAATCGGCAGTACTATTGCCTCTCTATATATATGATCACATTGAAAGAATTCACATTGGCTGACAAGGTTTTGTAACTCCTGTACAAACTTTTGAATCCTCCAAGGGGGAGGTTTGCAATATCCACCTAGTTAAAAGGTCAGAATCTACTTCAAGAATAATATTGTTGTATCCATGCTGAATGCACCAGTTTAAACCATAACTGGTAGCTTGAATTTCTGCCTGATTATTGGTCCCTTCACCGAAAGGTAAAGCAAATGCATAAATGATCTCTCCTTGTTCATCTCGTAGAAATCCTCCCCCTCTTATCTTCCCAGGATTGTGCAAAGCACTACCATCTGTGTTAAGCTTGTATCTGCTAGGAGGGGGTGTTTTCTAAATCACTGAAGTAACTTTAACATCATGTTTGCAGCTCTCGATCAGGTCCACTACTTCTGTCCACTGTGCAGGCCAATAAATGTAAGGAAAAATAGTGTTGAGCAAGTGGAGGATATCTTTGAGGATCATGTATTTGACCCTGCTGCTGCTGGATTTTTTTCCCCCGTATTTAGCTGAGCATCTATTCTTCCACAGGTTCCAGCAGATCACTATGGGAAGAGTTTCGATGAGAATTTTGTGGGCTTCATTCTTTCCCTGAATATCATTCCATCTCAATAGATGATTACTCAATGAGGACTGTTGGAAAGTAACACCCATTGGACTTAAAAAGAATGTCCAGATATGAGCTGCAAAGGGTCCTTGATTGAAGATATGGTCCACTTCATCCCATCCTTTCTGCATGCAATAGAAACATCTCACTGGCTCCACTCCGAAGGTTGCCAACTTTTCGTTAGTTGGTATTTTATATCTAAGTGCTCTCCAAACGAGAAAGGACATCTGGAAGGGAATATTCTTATACCAAATCTGTGAATTGATCACTGCATTATTCTTCTTAAGTCTGCAAATTTCCCATGCTGAAGCACAAGAAAAAATTCTAGAATCGTTTGGCTTCCAGACTACAGTGTCTTTCTCTCCTTGTTGGTATTGAAAATTAGTGCTCAAAATATGAGGGATGAGTAGTGGTGGAACCTGTTGTCGCAGCTTTGTTTCATTCCATTCTCCATTGACTAGAAAGTGAGCAATAGTGGCATTATTGAGGCTGGAAATGTTGGTGGTGTAATTAGCAAGAGCACCTACTCCTAGCCAATCATCTCACCAAAAGGAGCAACTTCCAGACTTAATTTTCCAGGTGATATGATCCTCCACTTTGTTTTTATTCTTCATTATGTATCTCCACACTAAGGACTGACCAGTGTCCACCTTCTTTGCGACTGGATTGGCTCTCTGGCAATATTTGGACTTGAGGAATTTACCCCATAGAGAAGATTTAGCCCTGAAATTCCACCATTGCTTATATTGAAGAGAAGTGCAAATATCTGTGAGTCTTCTAAGGCCCACACCTCCTTCATCATAGGGCAGGCTCATGGTTTCAAGTGATGCCCAATGGTATTTCCTTTGATCTTGGTCTCTTCCCCAGAAAAAATCAGCAATAATAGACTCTATGTATTTAATAGTAGTGCTGGGAGGTGAGATTGCAGCCATAGTGTGAATAGGAATGGATTGCAATGCATGCTTGACAAGAGTGATTTTGCCTCCAAAGCTTAGTATCCTTGCCTGCCATCCACCAATCTTCTTGGATACTTTCTCAACTAGCTGTGAATAATAAATGATCCTTTGTCTACCAATGAATGTATAGAGGACAACCAAGGTATGTGATTGGACTGTCCTTCTGTGAAAATCCTGTGACTTCATGTATGTTGTTGATGATATTCCTGGGAGGTGTTAGAGGGGACCATAAAGTGGCCCTTCTCTTTGTTGATAAGCTGATCAGAAGTGTGTTCATAATCCTCCAAGGTGGCCATGATGAGTCTCATAGAGTCTTTGTCTGTTGAAGTAAAAATAATCACATTATCTACAAAACTTAGATGATTAATCTGGGGGCCTTTGGACTCAATGTTAAAGCCTCTATACATAGGATTCTGCTGGGTATTGTTAAGCATTCTTGATAAAACCTCCGCACCTAAAATAAATAGGGCCGGAGAGAGAGGATCACCTTGTTTGAGGCCTCTAGTTGAGTGGAAGAAACCATGTTTGTGGCCATTAATAATGATTGAGTACCAATTGTTACTCATGGTTCTCCACACTAGGTTAATGAAGAACTCCCCAAAACCCAATCTCCTCAGTACCAAGCAAGTAAAGGACCAAGACACTCTGTCATAAGCTTTGGTCATGTCTAGTTTGATTACTACATTGTCTCCTTCTTTAGGCCTCTTAATGTCATGAGTGATTTCTTGTGCAAGCATGATACTTTCTGTGATGCTCCTCCCTCTTACAAACCCTGATTGATTGTCTGAGATGAGCAGAGGGATGATATCAGCCAGTCTCATGCTTAGAAGTTAAGGTTTAGTGTTTAGGGTTCAGGATTTATGGTTTAATGTTTAGGGTTTAGGGTTCTATGTTTCAAGTTTAAGGTTTAGGGTTAAGAGCTTTGGTATTAGGGTGTAGCATTTATGGTTTAGGGTTTAGGTTTTGGATTTAAGGGTTAGGGTTTAGGGTTTATGTTTAGTGTTTAGGCTTTAGGGTTCAAAGTTTATGGTTTAACATTTAGGGTTTTGAGTTTAGGGTTTAGGGTTTTGGATCTAGGGTCTAGGGTTTTAGGTTTAGGGTTTTGGATCTAGGGTCTAGGGTTTTGGATTTAGGATTTTGGATCTAGGGTCTAGGGTTTTGGGTTTAGGGTTTAGGGTCTAGTTTTTAGGGCTTAGTGTTTAGAGTTTAGGATTTAGGGTTTAGGGTTTAGGTTTTAGGGTTTAGGTTTGGGGTTTAGGTTTTAGGGTTTAGGTTTGGGGTTTAGGATTAATGGTGTAGGGTTAAGGTTTAGGGTTTAGGGTTTATGGTTTAGGGTTTGATGTTTATGGTTTAGGGTTTAGGATTAAGGGTTTAGGGTTTAGAGTTTAAAATTTAAGACTTATGGTTTAGTGTTTAGGGTTAGGATTTAGGATTTAGGGTTTAGGGTTCAATGATGGTCTTGTTTTTCATCATATATTTCTAGATCAAAGACTGTCATGTATCCCATATTTTGGCAATTGGATTGGCTCTTTGACAATATTTGGCTCTTAAGAACTGACTCCGAAGAGAGTTCCTAATTCTGAAAGTCCACCATTGCTTGAATTGCATTGCAGTGCAGATATATTCAAGTTTCCTAACTCCAATGCCTCCTTCCTCATAAGGAAAGCTTAGAGTTTCCCAAGATGCCCAATGATACTTCTTTTTTTCCTTATCCCAACCCCAAAAAAAATATGTTGTAACTCTTTTGATATAATTGAGAGTAGTTTTGGGAGGAGAAATATAAGCCATGGTGTGAATGGGAATGGACTGAAGCACATGCTTGATCAAAGTATTTCTTCCCCCAAAACTTAAAATCTTTGATTGCCAACCACTGATTCTCTTCACCACTTTTGCCACTAAGTCTGAGTAATAAATGATTCTCTGGCCTCTAATATATAAAGGACAACCCAAGTAGGTTATAGGGCTGTCTTTCTGCGAAAAACTAGTAATCTCCTTTATCCTGTCAATAGTTTCCATAGTAGCATTTGTGGGAAGCATGAAATAACTCTTTTCCTTGTTGACACAGTGGTCTGTAACAGCTTCATAGGTGCTAAGAGTCTTCATAATAAGTTGTAAAGACCTTCTAGTAGTAGAAGTAAAAATAATTACATCATCAGCAAAACATAGATGGTTAATTTGCGGACCCCTAGTTTCCATGTGAAATCCCTTGTAGGTCTGATCATGATGGAGGAGATTAAGTATTCTGGAAAGTATCTCAGCACCTAAAATAAATAGGGCTGGGGATAGGGGATCCCCTTATTTGAGACCTCTAGTCGAGTGGAAAAACCATGCCTAGAACCACTAACAATGACTAAATACTAGTTATTACTCATAGTTCTCCATACAAGATCAATAAATATATCTCCAAATCCCATCACCCTCATAGCAAGACAAGTGAATGACCAAGACACTCGATCATACGCTTTGGCCATGTCCAATTTAATCACAACATTATCTCCTTCTTGGGGTTTTTTAATATTATGTGATTTCTTGGGCCAACATGATATTTTCCGAGATGCTTTTGCCTTTAACAAATCCGGACTGACTTTCTGAAATAAGATTAGGGAGAATAGGAGCAAGTCTTAAGCAGAGAATCTTGGAGATGATTTTGTTGGTGAAGTTACTCAAGCTAATAGGTCTGAATTCACTGAGTTTGTTGGGATGTTCAATTTTTGGTAGAAGAACTAAGCATGCATGAGACATAAACTTAGGCATAATATGACCACTGAAGTAAGACTGGATAGCAGTAAGAAGATCATCCTTAATTATATCCCAACATGCTTGGTAAAATTTTCCTCCAAATCCATCAGGACCCGATGCAGAGTTAGGATTCATTGAAAAAACAACATGTTTAACTTCTTCCATATTGACCATATCCTGAAGACTTTGATTTTGCTGCTCAGTGGCAGGTCTAGGTAAGCACTAGAATATTTGCTCAACTATTCTATTCTCCTGTCCAGAAAAAATTCCCTGAAAGTAATTACAGGCAGCTTGACCAATTTCCTTATCTCGTTGAACCCATTGACCACTATCATCACAGATTTTGTGAATGAAAAGCTTCCTTCTTCCCCTCATGATAGAATGAAAGTATTTTGAGTTGGCATCTCTTTCCTTAAACCATTAAAGTTGTGTTTTCTGTTTAAGGATAGATGATTCTAACTTAAGATACTTGATGTATTGAGCATTTACAACGTGCAGATTTGCCCTGTTAACCTCAAAATTATTTGTAATAATCTCTTCCTCTGCTGCTCTTACTTGTTCTTCATATTCTTTGACAATGCTGAATATATCACCAAACTCTTTTCTGGACCAAGCACTAAGTGTAGCAGCTAGTCTCTTCATTTTTTGATGAAATCTCCACATAGGATTGCCCTGAACTGTTCTACTCCAACATTCTTCAACTGTGTTCATAAATGTATCACTCTTAGTCCAAAAGTGGAGGAATTTGAAATACTTAATGTGTTGTTCATCTCTAACAGTAAGTTCCATAAGTAAAGGAATATGGTCAGAACCAACTGAAGGCAGATGAGTAATGGTTGTCTGGGGAATCATTTCAAGCCATTTTTCATTAACCATAGCTCTGTGTAATCTTTTCCATACCCTGGCCCTTTCAGATCTTTGATTACACCAAGTGAAATGTTGACCATTGTACCCAATATCAATGAAACCATAAGTATCAATCATACTAAGAAAGTCAAAGATTTTATTCATGTTATAAGGCAAACCCCCTAGGTTTTCATCAGTGGATGTAATCACATTAAAATCACCAATAGTGCACCAGGGTTCCTCCTTATTTGAATCATGAATAAGTTTGTCCCATAGAGGTCTTCTGAGCTGTTCCTTGCATTTTGCGTATATAACGGTAACAAGGAATTTTGCATTGCATTCGACATGTTTTAGTTCACAAGTAATATGTTGATCTTCTACTTCAAGGACATTTCAATTCATGTCAGAGTTCCAAAAGAGCCAAATTTTGCCATTGTTGTTACAATAAGCTTGCTCCATATTAAGCTGAATTTTGTAAGAGTTTATATGGGAATTATCAGAGAATGGTTTAAGAATTTCTATCATAGAGAGATTATGTATCTTCTTGAATGTTTGAAGTCTTTCAAGAGATCCTTGGGAGTTAATACTCCTAGCATTCCAACAAAGTGTTCTAATCATCAAAAACATGTACTTCTGGACCTGGTGTTGGGTCTGCTAGAGTTAGCAGATGTGTTGGTGTTGGCTTGCTTGGTGTTTTGTCTACCTCTAGGTGACAACCCTTGCTGATCAGTCACCTCTTCAACTTCTTGTTGAAACATGGTAGATCCAAATGCTTTAATAAGGTGTATACATGTCTCCTTCTCTTCTTCTTCATTTTCATTTAAGGACTGAGTGTCTTGATCAAATTCATCTTCCGATTGTATGTTAGCATACTCATCCTCTGCATCCTGAATATTTTGACATGCCTCAGCTTTTTGAGGTTGCTGCTGATTTTCTTTAATATTGCCCTGCTTTCCTATTTCTGCCTACTGTTTCCTTTTGATAACTTCCCTCTTCTTCTTACTCATTTTTCCTCTGGATTTATTGTTAGGCATTTTCCTTCCAGACTCCTCACCAGCATCAGTAGGATTCTGTGTGCCCTCACTCCCTGTTGTTCCTTTCTTTTTTGGAGTCTGTTTGTTATTTTCAATATTCATACCCTGACCTTCCTGTTGTTTTGATTCTTCAGAAGTTCTTACCTGTTCCACTGTACTGTCTACTTGTTTTTCATGAGGATTACCAGGACCCTGAGTCTGAAAACCTTTCTGAATTTCCTGCACATGATGGCATGCATTGGCATTGCTTTAAATAGTGGTTGGAGAGGGTCTAAGGTCTCTACTAAGGTCATTGTGAAACCCCCTCATGCAGAACATGAGACAAATTTCCCCCTTTGGTTACCCCTTCCTGCAAGTCAGTTGGTTTCTCCTTACTTCCCCCATCCATACCTCCATCATCTTCATCAACAACACAATCATAAATAATATTGGGATTCTGGGGATTAGGGAGATTTGAGTCAATACCTGTGGTCTTCTTGCTTTGCTCCTAAACAAGTGTACTATGATTTGTGTGCATATTTTTATGTAGTTGATTTTTTGAGTTTTTTGAAACTTTCTCTATGGCAGTCTTTAATTTTATGACTGCACTTTCCTTTGTTTGTTGAGGCTCATTTCGATCCTGACTGTTGGTCTGCTCCTGTGCATCAAGATCAATAAAATTATTATGAGTGAGGATAGAATTCATACCTGTCTGTTTGTTGTTTTGGTGGACTGCCTGATTGTGCATTCCTTTCTGTACTGGCTGTTGGTTGTTGTTCTTTTTCTTTTGTGTTTGCCATTGCTCTTCTTGGGAATGTTGTGCTTCCTTTTGCTTCTCTTGTTTCCTGTTGTTTGTCATTCCTATCCTTGGATTTTGATCTTTATGAGGTGCATGTTGTTGTTCCTTTTTGTCAGTTTCTTCTTTACCACTCTTTATCTTTCCTTCCTCTTCTACTTCTCTTCTTCTTTTTTGGTCTTCATCCTTTTGCTTAATGCTGCAGTCATAGTCCATATGTCCTTGATACATGCAGTAGAAACAGTAGGGAGGTACATCCTCATATTCAATAGTCTGCCATCTTCCATCAGTTAGGTCATCTCCCTTGTATCCCATCCAAACATGAGGAGGTCTCTTTTTAGAAAGATCAATTTGGACCTTCACCTTAGCTTTACTTCCCCTAGTTTTCTAGATGGAAGCTGAATCTAGGTAGAGCACTTTTCCAACAGGTATAAGCAAACCAGTCATAAAGTCTTTGTTATAACAATGCCAAGGGAGGTCAGGTAGAGTTACCCACACAGGAACAATTGGAGTCTCAACTTCAGGTTTAAATAAAGGTGTCCATGCTTGTATTCTCATAAGCTGGCCTTCTATGCTCATCCTTTGCTTAGTCCAAATTGTGTTGTTGTCCAGCTCATTGTCTAAATCTAAATAGACATGCCTTACATTGTAGTGAGCAATCTTGACCCCTATTGATAACTGAGTTTGAAGAATGAAACTTTTTCTAATGAGTTCTACCTTAGGAATAGTGTGACTGAATTTTCCAATCAAGGTGTATTTGCATGTTTCAGTAAGGGTCCCCAACACATCTTCTTTCACAAAGAATACAGCCGGTAGACCCTGTTTGGTAGTGATCTCAAGAGTGGTGATCTTGACTGAATTATCAATTTTGGACTGGTTATGCCTAAGTCTGGCAGCATAAGGTTGGACCACTGTGTATGGGGCAGGTTCAGGTATGTGCTCCTGCTTGTTATAATTGGTGAAGGGTTGATCTTGTTTCGCATTATCTTGAATAGGTTTGGTAACATGCCTATTTCTTTTATTAGGATTTTGAGGCTCAAAATTGCTAGAGACTTTAGGATAGCCATTACCTTGTTGGTGCTGCTCAGTATTGGACTTACTCGGTGGATGTTTCTATTTTTCTTTAGCTTGCCACACCTGATTGTTGTGTTGCAACTGTTGGTTGTTGAACCTGTGAGGTTTTCCATTTGTTTGGACCTGTACCTGCCCTGGCTGTTCTTTGGCTGTTGTTTGCTGATTTTTGGGTACTCTATTTGATATATTGCCTTGGAAGTCCTGCTTATTTGCCTTAGTGTTTTTATCCTTCATTCTAGGATCATTATCTTGAATAATTGGTGTATTATGCTGTGCCTCCTGAGCCTGCAGCATCTCCTCCATAATTTGACTTTGATCATGTTCCCCTGCATTAACTTGAAAAGAAAAAATAGTTGAATTAGAAACTTCACTCACCTGGTTTTGTACATTCATGTTATTATTCTCCAGACATTCCTCTTCTCTTTGTTTTTTATTTCCATGGTTCGCCAGAGCTCTGGTGAGGTTGCCAGCAAAATCATTCCCATTAATTTCACTGTTAAAATTACTGGAAATTGCAGTAAGATGTTCTACAAACACAGGGGAGTAATCCCCATTGAAGTTTTCAGCTCGAATCTCTTCGATAGGGCCTTGTTCTTAAAGGCGCGATTGGGGCGTTTCGCCTGTGAATCTCCTAGAAATCGCCTCCCAATTTCTCTCAAATAGGAAGGTGGATTCAACTAATTTTTGTGTATTATGTAGATCTTTGGACTGCGAATCAGCTTCACCACTCCTTTGAACTCGAATCTCACCTGAGCGAGCCATGGAAATAATTTTTTAGCCCAGTCAAACTCTCTTTCTGAAAACGGGACGTGGATCACCTCTTCTCTTTGCAATTTTGAGGAGTTGTAGGATGAATCTAAGGACGAGCCTTTTTGGATCTTACTCGTATTTGGACTGTGCATCTTTTCCAGTTGGTTCGGTGGTCTGGGAAGCTCTACCAGCGGCGTGACAGCCATTCCGGCAATGCTGGGAAGCTGGTGAAAATTAGCCGTTAGGGCTAAGTCCTTTGATAGCATTTTTTGAGAGAGAAAGTAGAGAGAGAAAAAATTCATGAAATGAGGGGGCGATGGGGTTTAAGGTTTGGGGTTTAGGGTTTAGGGTTTAGGGTTGATAGTTTAGGGTTTAGGGTTTAGCGCTTAGGGTTTAGGGTTTAGGGTTAAGAGTTTCAGAATTAGGGTGTTCCATTTAAGGTTTAGGGTTTATGGTTGAAGGTTTATGTTTTAGGGTTTAAGGGTTAGGGTATAGGGTTTAGGGTTTAGGGTTTATGGTTCGAGGTTTAGGGCTTAGGGTTTAGAGTGTAGGATTTTTGGGTTTAAGGTTTAAAGTTTTAGACTTAGGGTTTAGGGTTTAGGGTTTAGGTTTAGGGTTAAGAGGAATGGTTTAGGTTTTAAGGTTTAGGATTCAAAGTTTATGGTTTAGCATTTTGGGTTTAGGGTTCCATACTTAGTATTTAGTGTTTAGGTTTTAGAGTTTTGAGTTTAGGGTTTAGGATTTAGGTACTAGGGTTTAGTGTTTAGGGTTTAAGGTCAAGGGTTTAGGGTTTTTTTTTCTTTCTTTATTTTAACGACCCTTGGATGGGTCAGGGGCTTAGTAACACCCCCAGGCCTTAACATAAATAAAATTCAAAAGTATACATGTAGGGGGACATAAACCTAACCTCCGATCCTATGGTGGTTCAGAAATCAACTTATCTCCTAAGGCAAGTCAACTCATTCCTATTACTAGAAAAGGTAAACCTAGAGCTAAGCACCTAAGGAGAGGACTCCTCTCAATACAAAGATACTAGGAAAACATAAATAAGGGAGACTCTCCCCTTATAAAGGAAAGACTAAACGAAAAGAGCCTATTCAAAACAACTATACCTAACTAAGACATAGTTCAGTTGAAAAGGATATTGGCAAATTACAAAAAAAGCATGTCAAGGAGGTTTTTTAATCCTTTTCAATTTCTTTCTTCTGAAACTTTGAACTCCCATTTTCTCCAGAATATAGCTACCTCTTGCTGCATTTGGGAATTGGTTGCAAGTGTAGTAGTGTTGAATGATATCTTGCCTGTGACTTTGTTTAGAAAGGAAATCTGTGGTACTGTTGGCTTCTCTGTATGTATGGACACATTGGAAGAATTCACATTGTTTAGCAAGGATTTGGAGCTCCTGTACAGCCCTTTGAATCCTCCAAGGGGGAGTTGAAGTCTGCAATAGCCATTTAGTTAAGAGTTCTGAGTCCACTTCTAAAATAATGTTTTTATATTCATGTTCAATACACCAATTTAGACCATAGCTGGCAGCTTGAATTTCTGTCTGATTATTGGTCCCTTTACCAAGAGGTATAGCAAATGCATAAATGATATCTCCATGTTCATCTCTTAGAATGCCCCCCCTCCAATCTTCCCAGGTTTGTGCAATGCACTGCCATCAGTATTAAGTTTTTACCTATTAAGAGGGGGTGTTTTCCATAGTTCAAAAGTGACTTTAACATCATGCTTACAGCTTTCAACCATGTCGACCACTTCTGGCCACTTTAGAGGCCACTGTATGTATGGAAAAACAGAGTTGAGCAGGTAGATAATGTGTTTGAAGACCGTGAACTTGACTCTGCTGATGCTGGAGTTCTTGTTCCCATACTTAGCTGAGCATCTATTCTTCCATAAGTTCCAACAAACCACTATGGGGAGTGTTTGGATAAGAGTCTTGTGAGCTTCGATTTTTCCTTGCATATCACACCAATGCAATAACCTGCTGCTCAATGAGGACTGCTGGACAGTAGCACCAATAGTACTTGAAAAGAATTTCCAGATGTGAGCTGCAAAATGTCCTTGATTGAAGATGTGATCCACATCATCCCACCCTTGTTTCGTACAGCAGAAACACTTCACAGGCTCCACCCCAAAGGTTGCCAGATTTTCATTGGTTGGTAGTTTATTTCGTAATGCTCTCCATAAGAGAAAAGACATCTTGAAGGGGATATTCTTAGGCCAAATCTGGGAACTGATCACTTATGTATTCCTCCTGTGTCTGCAAATTTCCCAGGCTGAAGCACATGAGAAAACTCCAGAATCATTAGGCTTCCAAACTGCTGTGTCTTTCACTCCTTGTTGGTATCGAAAATTAGTGCTCAAAATGTGAGGAATGATGAGTGGTGGCACCTGTTGTCTCGGCTTTCTTTAATTCCATTTTCCATTGACAAGAAAGTGAGCAATAGTGGCATTATTAAGGCTGGATATATTAGTGGTATAATTAGCTAGAGCACCCCTCCCTAGCCAATCATCCCACCAAAAAGAGCAACTTCCAGAGTTAATTTTCCAAGTGATATGATCCTCCACTTTGTTCTTATTCTTCATCATATATCTCCACACTAGAGATTGACCAGTATCCACCTTCTTTGCTACTGGGTTGGCTCTCTGGCAATATTTGGATTTAAGGAATTGACCCCATAGTGAAGTTTTAGCCCTGAAATTCCACCATTGCTTATACTGTAGAGAAGTGCATATATCTGTGAGCCTTCTAACCCCCACAGCTCCTTCTGCATACGGCAGGCTCATGGTTTCAAGTGATGCCCAGTGATACTTCCTCTTGTCCTGTTCTCTTCTCCAGAAAAAATCTGCAATAATAGACTCTGTGTATTTGATAGTAGTACTGGGAGTTGAGACAACAACCATTGTGTGGATAGGTATGGACTGCAAGGCATGTTTTATTAGAGTGATTTTGCCTCCAAAACTGAGAAGTCTTGCATGCCATCCACAAATATTTTTAGAGACTTTATCAACTAGTTGGGAGTAATGAATGAGCCTTTTTCTACCAATATAGAGAGGGCATCCAAGGTATGTGATTGGACTGTCCTTCTGAGAAAAACCAGTGACCTCTTGAATGTTGTTGATGATATCTTGGGAGGTGTTAGCTGGAACCATAAAATGGCTCTTCTCTTTATTAATAAGCTGATCAGAAGTATGTTCATATTCCTCCAAGGTGTTCATGATGAGCTTCATAGAGTGTTTATCAGTTGAAGTAAAAATAATGACATCATCTGCAAAGCTTAGGTGGTTGATCTGAGGACCTTTGGGCTCCATGTTGAAACCTCTATACATAGGATTCTGATGAATAAGGTTAAGCATTCTTGAAAGAACCTCCGCACCTAAAATAAATAGGGCCGGAGATAGAGGATCACCTTGTTTAAGGCCTCTAGTTGAATGAAAAAACCATGTCTGTGGCCATAACAATGATTGAATACCAATTATTGTTCATGATTCTCCAAACCATATCAATGAAGAACTCCCCAAAGCCAAATCTCCTCAACACCAAACAAGTAAATGACCAAGACACTCTGTCATAGGCCTTGGTCATATCCAGTTTGATCACAACATTGTCTCCCAATTTGGGTCTCTTAATGTCATGGGTGATTTCTTGTGCAAGAATGATGTTTTCTATAATGCTCCTCCCCTTTACAAGCCTGATTGATTATCTGAGATGAGTAGTGGAATAACATCTGCCAGTCTCATGCTTAGGAGTATGGAGATGATCTTATTTGAGAAGTTGTTGAGACTAATAGGCCTGAGATCAATGAATCTATTCGGCTGTTCAGTTTTGGGTAGTAGAACTAAGCATGCATGTGACATAAACTTAGGCATAATATGACCACAAAAGAAGGACTGCACAGCTGCTAACAGATCTTCTTTAATGATGTTCCAGCATGTTTGGTAAAACTTTCCCCCTATACCATCTAGGCCTGGTGCTGAGTTTGGGTTCATCGCAAACACCACCTGTCTTAGTTCCTCTATTGTAGGCATTTCCTGCAGCTTCTGGTTCTGTTCCGGAGTAACTAATGTAGGCAAATGCTGCAGAATTCTTTCATCTATTCTGCAATTCTGGCCAGTAAACATACTCTGAAAATATTCACAAGCTGCTTGTGCAATCTGCTCATCACCTTGTATCCACGCATCATTGCTTGTACAGATTTTTTGCAGAAATAATCTTCTTTTTCTTCCCCTCATCAGAGCATGAAAATATTTGGTGTTGGCATCCCCTTCTTTAAACCACTGAAGTGAGTCTTCTATTTAAGAATAGATTCCTCCAACTTCAAATAGCTAATATAATTGGCATTCATGAGATGTAGCTATTGTCTGAGAGCTTCAGTGTTATTCGTAATAAGTTCCTCCTCAGCTTTTCTAATTGTCTCTTCGAACTCCTTCACTTTAGCATAAATATCTCCATACTCTCTCTTTGACCAGCTACTAAGAGTGGAGGTTAGCCTTTTCATTTTCTGATGCAATGTCCACATAGGGTTTCCAGTGACCTCCTTATCCCAGCAATTTTGAACAGTCTCCATAAAGCTATCATTATCAACCCAACAATGTAAGAACTTGAAATACTTGACATGACTTTCATTTTGCCTGACCATTTCCAGTAACAGGGGACTGTGATCAGAGCCAACAGAGGAAAGGTGTTCAATAGTAGTTTGAGGCATAACCTCTAGCCATTTATCATTAACCATGGACCTATCTAATTTCTTCCATACTCTAGCATGTGCAGTTCTTTTATTACACCATGTGAATGGAAGCCCTGTATATCCAAGATCAATCAGACCACAAGCCTCTATCACACTTATAAACTCAAAGCTCTTGTTCATGTTGTAAGGCATTCGCCCAAGCTTCTCTTCTATATTTGTAATAACATCAAAGTCTCCAATGGTACACCAAGGGATATCCCTGCTGGCATAATGTAGTAACCTATCCCATAGAGGCCTCCTCATATGTTCTTTACATTTAGCATAAATAAAGGACACCATGAACCTCTCCGTAAGATCAGAATGCTTGAATTCTCCTGTGATATGCTGCTCACTATTCTCATGAATATTACTAGTGATTACATTAGACCAAAAAAGCCAGATTTTCCCATTAGGATTACTAACTGAATGGTCCATTTGAAGTTGAATTCTCACCATGTTGAGTTGAGAGTTATCTGTAAATGGTTCAAGGATGGCAATCATAGACAATTAATCTATTTTCTTGAGTGTTTGAAGCCTTTCCAAAGAACTTTGGGTGTTGATACTCCTAGCATTCCAGCAAATGGCCTTAATCATTAAAAACCTTTAGATTTGGACCTTGTGATGGGCCTGCTAGAAGTAGCAGAACTACTAATGGAAGCCTGCTGTTTGGTTTGTCTGCTTTGTTTCCTACCTCTTGGGGATAGACCTTGTTGTTCTGTGAGTTCCTGAACCTCTTCTGGCCATTCATCATGAAAGTTGGATCCAACGGCTCGAATTAGATGATTACTAGTTTCTTCTTCCTCTTCATCATATTCATCAATGGACTGGTTATCAGGATCCAGCTCATCCTCTGAATTCAAAGCCCTATAATCATCTTGCATTGGCCTACCCTTCTTGACCCTGCTTGCAACCTATTCCTCTGCTTGTTGGCCCTTGTCTGTTATACTTCGCTCCTGCTCCTGCTCTTTGCTTTTTTCCTGCCTCTTTTTTATAGCATCTCTTTTCTTTTTGCTCAGCCTTTCCCCTACTTTATTATTGAGCCTGTCTTTCTGTTTTCCTGTTTCAATATTCATACCATTTCATTCCTGAATTTCATGTTGTCCAGCTTCCTCTTGATTTGATATAGGGGTAGCAGGGGCTCTAGAGTCAATACTATGGCCTTTATCCACAACCTCATGCAGAACATGAGTCAATTCCATCCCCCCTTTGGATAGCCCTTCCTGCAAATTAGTGTGTATCTCCTGTACCATCCCTTTCATACCTTCAACAGCTTCTTCATCAACACTAGTAACAACATTATCCAGGGGTTCAGGGGATGGGAGTATAGAGTCAATACCTGTGGTTTTGCTATTTTTTGTGGCTGCATCCTAATTTTTTTGGTGAATTACTTTGTTATGAGAATGTAATAATGATAGGTCATTGTCTGACCCTTGTATTGCATGCTTTCCTTGGCCTGGTGGCCTGGTGTTGTTACCCTCCTTAGCATTACATGTATCTTGTGATTCCTGCATTTCTAGGTTGATATAATTATTATGAGTATGAATTGTACAAGGTATACCTGCTAGTGCTGGTTCATGTTGCTTGTTGTCTTTAGTCCATTTGTGTTAGGTGAAACAGGTCTCCATGCAGTCTTGGAGTTGGATTGTTCCTGATTTCTGCTTTGCTTCCTTTTTTGTGTCTGCCATTGCTCTTCTTGGTCACCTATTTCTTGTTCTTGTTGAGTTGTTATAGGGGCAGTTGGTTCTTGTTGTTGACCTGTAGGCTGGTTTTTCCTTGAACTTGCTTTGACTCTCAACAGGTCGGTATTCTCTCTTTTGAGCTGTTTGTTGCTGAGTTTGTGCATTTGGGGTTATCTCTGATTTACCATTGTCCTGTACCTGCATGATTCTAGTGTTTCCTCTTTCTTGTTCACTCTTTGTCTTGCTCTTTTTTTTAGTCTCCATTTCTTTCCTCCTTTTGAAGTCTTCATCCCTTCTCTTGATCGTACAAACATTATCCACATGCCCTTAGTGCTTACAGTACATGAAATAATGAGGGATTCCTTCATATTGGATTTTTTGCCACCTCCCTTTGTTGGGATCCGAATTCTTAAATCCCACCCAAACATGAGGAGGTCTTTCCTTGGTGAGATCAATTTGGATTTTCACTCTAGCCATGCTACCTCTAGTTTTTTGGGAGGATGGTGAATCAAGGTACAATACCTTGCCAATGGAATTCAAAATAGTCGTCAATAGGACCTTATTGTAACAATGCCATGGGAGTTCAGGTAAGGCTACCCATATAGGAACTATAGGGGTTTTTTCTTCTGGAGTAAAATCAGGAGTCCATGTTTTAATTCTCATTAGTTGGCCTTCAATACTCATTCTTTGTTTAGTCCAAACCGTAACATAATCAAACTCATTGTCGAGATCAATATACACATGTCTAGAGTTATAGTGAGTTATTTTCATCCCTCCAGTCAACTGAGTTTGAAGGGTGAAGCTTTTCCTAATCATTTCCCTTTTGGGCATGGTATTGGTGAATTTGCCCACTACAGTGTGTTTACAACTTTCAGCCAATTTAACATTATAATCATCCTCTTCTAAAAGCACAGCAGGCAACCCCTGTCTTGTGGTGTGTGCAGGATTGTCCAACACAATAGGAGTTTCATTCTTAGACTGATTATAACGTAAACGAGCAGCAAAAGATTGTACAACAGTGAAAGGAGCGGTTCAAAGACAGTGCCCTGTTTAGCATTATTTTGAGGCTGACCTTTTTGTTGACTGTCCGGATGTTTCACCTTACCTTGATCTACATTAGTGTTAACCTGGTTATCAAACTTTCTATTCTTTTGAAGATTATGATCATACCTAGCATAGTTGTTGGAGATCCTAGGGAAGTTGTTCTGATATTCCTCGTTAGCTCTATTGTTGTCCTATTGAAGTCTATTTGTTCCTCCCTGTTGATTTATCGTCTTATTCTGGTCCTTTTTTCCCTCCTTGTCTTTGTGGTGCTGATTGCTTTCCTGTTTTGACAATTCAGCTGTCTACACCTCTTTTCCTTTAGCTTGGTGGCTTTGACTTGTTTGTTCATTCCTCTACTGCTAATCCTGCCCAACTTTCTCCATAGACTTGTCCTGATTTGTGTCCTGCATCACACAAGGAATAGGAATTGGAGTTATGCTCATTGAGTTACTTTTAATTCCAAAGGAAAAATTCGATGATTGAGCCTCTTTCGATAAGTTTTTTGAGGCCTGTCTCTCAGTGATCTGATCATTGGCTTGTTGTTCATTCAACTTCATTTTTTGCATTAGAGTTGCTTCCTCTTGCATTGTTCTTGCCCCTACTGGATGCATTATATCCAATTGGCTATTGTGTCCTGCAGATAGAGCTAGTAATGAATCATTCCTATCAGTGTTTTGATCATTTCGATTTGCTCCCTTGTTCAAGTTCATCCCAGATTCAGCTGGTTGGATAGATTGGTTGTTGTTGGTGTTTCCTTCATCCAAATTGCTTGAAATATCTGGTATATGAGTGTCCAGCAGAGGGGATTGATTAACATTCCCAGTTTGTTCATAAACTCCGGTGGTCGGGGTTTGATTTTCGCCGGAATTCTCCTCACCGGCGATTCCTCCATCCATTTTGCTGGAAATTTCTGTGAGATGAACCTCATCATGAGGGGAGTAATCCCCACTGGTTGAATCTTTACGAACTTGACTAGAAGTTGCTCGAAATTGAAGGCGCATTTTTGGTGATTCGTTCGCGACTTTCACAGAAATCGCCACTTGATTGCTACTGATTAGGAAGGTGGAATCAATTGATTTCTTGCTATGTTGTAGATCGAGACTAGTAGATTCCATATATCCAATCACTTTTCTACGAATTGAAGTATTAACCCCTAGGGAAATAATTGTTCGCGTTCCTTCTAACTCTTTGACCAAAATCGCTGTGTTGATCGTGTCTGTGGTTTGCGATTTCGTGGAGTTGTGGGATGAATTAGAGAGAGTGGCTGGGTGGGTCTTCTTGCTAACGTTCAGGCGCTCCGATTGAGCTTTGTCCGGTAGTCTAGGGAGTTCTGCCGGTGGCTCACGCGCAATTCCGGCAGTGCGAGTAGTGGATGGAGTTCTAGCCGTTATTGGCTAAATGTTGAGTGGGTTTTTTTTAGTGAGAAATTAGAGAGAAAAAATTTGAGAAATGAGGATGCGATAGGGTTTAGGGTTTAGGGTTTAGGGTTTAGGGTTTAGGGTTTAGGATTTATGGATTAGGATTTATGGTTAATGGTTTATGGTTTACTGTTTAGGGTTAAAGGTTAGGGTTTAGGGTTTAGAGTTTAGGATTTAAGGTTTAGTGCTTAGGGTTTAGGGTTTAAGTTTAGGGTTTAAGATTAATGGTTTAGGGTTAGGGTTTGGGGTTTAAGGTTTAGAGTTTAGGTTTTAGGGTATAGGGTTCGAAGTTATTGTTTAGGGTTTAGGGTTTATGGTTTATGGTTTTGGTTTTAGGATTTAGGGTTTAGGATTTAGGGTTTAAGGTATATGGTTGGGGTTTAGGGTGTAGGGTTTAGGATTTAGGGTATAAGGTTTAGAGTTTAGGGTTTAGGTTTAGGGTTTAGAGTTTAAGGTTTAGGATTTAGGGTTTAGGATTCGAAGTTTAGCGTTTAAGATTAACAATTTAGGGTTTATGGTTTATGGTTTAGATTTTAGGATTTAGGGTTTTGGGTTTAATGTTTAGGGTTTAGGGTTTAGGGTTTAAGGTATATGGTTGGGGTTTAGGATGTAGGGTTTAGGATTTAGGGTATAGGGTTTAGAGTTTAGAGTTTAGGGTTTAGGTTTAGGGTTTAGCATTTAGGGTTTAGGATTTAGGGTGTAGGATTTGAAGTTTAGGGTTTAGGATTAACAATTTAGGGTTTAGGGTTTAGGATTAATGGTTTAGGTTTAGGTTTTACAATGAATGATTTAAGGTTAGGGTTTAGTGTTTAGGGTTCGAAGTTTATGGTTTATAGTGTATAGTTTAGGGTTCCATGTTAAGCATTTAGGGTTTAGGGTTTTGGGTATAGGGTTCCATGTTAGCATTTAGGGTTTAGGAATTAGGGATTAGTATTTATGGTTTAGGGTTTAAGGTTAGAGGTTAGGGTTTAGGGTTTAAGGTTTAGGTTTTAGGGTTTAGAGTTTAGTATTGAAGGTTTTGGGC